>JAHHFQ010000217.1:0-50442 GCA_018831715.1 Matsumurasca onukii | reverse complement strand
ACAATAAGGTATAAGAGGGCAAAATAACTTTCTGAAGTGCGGTTGCAGGAGTTTTGTTATGGTGGATATTGGTGAAGCGATGTCTACTAAGCATAAACAGGTCATTATTGACAATACAGCAAAACTCAACATGGTGCAAAACATTGATCGTGATTCAACAGTAAACAAATGTGCAACCAGTATAACATTGACCATTGGTGATATAACGGTATCACAGTGATATACGAAAGTACGAGCAATGATAACAATAACGGCATAAACACTAACAATACTCTGTCGCCATTTTCTGGTTGCTGTGGTAACCAAGTCACAAGACCTGTCAAGAGTTTGACGCTAGCGCTGCTGTACGCTCAGTAGCTATTCTAAACCGTGGAACTAAGGAACCGTCCAACCGCGCGGTGCTAAAATACATGAGAACTAATGACTAGATTCCACATGCACTGCTTACTGGAATCTGTTTTCCTCATTTTTAATTAGTTAAGTCTTTATATACTTCAGTGTACAATAATTTTGAGTTTTGCCGATTAACGCGATTTTGCTCATCCGAAAGCCTCAACCCGACTTTATCGTTGATAGTCGGTAGTTGACTGTACCGTAAATTTTGAAACTTAAATATCTTATGTACAAACTAACTGGTCACTGAAGATTATAACCTCTTCTCTGCAGTCCTGAAGTATCGGAGAACTTAAATTTGGCTAACACTTGCGCTCTTTTTCTAACACCATGTTGCTGTTTGGTTGTTATCAATTTCCTTTGGAAAAATAAGATATTCATGCCGTCAGCATGGTAAGACCCAACTGGGACCGTGAAATGACCACTGATCCTGACCCCCAGAACACGTTTTGAGCATTTTTAGAAGACTTCATATACATATGTGTGTGTATTCTCTACAAGTCACATTTTTTGTCTGATTTTCATAAATTTTGTTACCAATTTTCCTATTGTAAATATCTTGTTGATGTTCGTCAGCCAGGAAAATAGGGCTACAGGAAGGAACCTTTGGGGGGGGGGGAGTTTTGGTCAAAAAAGTGGTTTTAATGATCTAAAAACAATTAATTTAATCTGATTTTGATGAAATTTGAGATAAATATTATTTCATAATATCTATCAATTTACTAAAAATATGAAAATTCATTGAGTCGTTTCAAATGGCGGTCAAAAAGTGATTTTAGCTATAACACCGTTATGAGTCGTCCGATTTCAATAAAATTTGAAATATGTTTTACCTCCACGATATGTAAAAAGACTTGCAGTAAAAGAACCCGCAAGTCTGAGGCCGAAGGCCAAAGTAATGCTGTGAGCGTAGTGAACAGCCTCCTAGCACCTGTGATAATGGACCACGTAAGTCTGAGGTCGAAGGCGGAAGCGAAGCTGTGAGTGGAGCAAACAGCCTCGTAACACCCGTGGTCCCACAGGAGGCGAAGGGCGAGTGAGGCTGTGAGGTAGCGAATAAAACTAACAAATTGCAAAGGAAATTCAATTAATCATGGCTTTAGCTCGCGTGTCGGCCTGGTTTCTGGTGCTATGAAAGTTGGTGTTCAATACCATTATTTTATATGGTGGGAAATGAAATAAGCAAGATCCAATCAGGGTGTAAAGCCAATTTCCAACATTGTCCCAAATTACCAAACTATCACCAATAGAAGATAAACTTGAAACTTTACCTTGACATATTGATGAGTGGTATGAGGTAATGGTTGAGGAAATGCCCATGGAGACTGGTACAGTTGAGGGGGAAGAGGTGTGCCTGAGTAAGGGAAAGGCAGAGATGGCGATGGGGTCTGCAGTCGTTCATCGTGGGCAACCTGCATTTCCAAGGCGTTTGTGGGAGTCAAACTTCTCTGCCGTGCCAATCCTACAAGTAATACATACAAATATACATGAAGAATCGAAAGCAAACTTTAATGTGAAAAATAATATTTAAATCTGGACCTACAAAATTAATACTACTATAAGTCTGTGCATGCCAACAACCGACAACAGGTGTTGATAAACTGCAGACTGTTTGGTTAAAAAGTGTTGTGCCACTGATTCTTTTAAAACAAATAGTATAATCAGAAAATCTTTAATCTAATGAACAATATGTAGAACTACCACCAACATTTATTTTCAAGATATTTTTTTACACTTTATCTTGACGTTTTTCACAGAAATGAATAATAATATAACTAATAAATAAAATTAACATCCACTAATCCGAAAATCCCTTAAAGTCCCACTAATCCGAAAATCCACCTAATCCAAACCCTGTTTATACAAATTTATAAAATTGTTCAGTTAGTAAAATACATAAAACTAGTTTTCCAAGTTATGTCATACTATTTGTGTTTAATAACGAACCAGCACACACAATGACGCACTATACACGCAGATATGCGCACAAACACTGTAACAAGCCCTACTGCCACATCCATCTGTGTACTGCCAGTCATATCTGCCTATATATATATGTTACGTCCAGCTGCCTATTATTGCAGTGTACAATAGGATTAAAATACACAATTTCTTACATTTCAATATAAAAAATAATTAAGCTAAAACCAATACATAATAAATGCATCAATATACGCTAAAATTCCGCTTAATCCTAATTTTTGCTGATCCGAAAAGGGTCCTCTCCCAATTAGCGAACTCTAGTGTAGTTTGACACTTGAATGTTTATAATTTGTAGTATAAATTACTTCAAAAATTGTTATGTTGACCTAAACTATACAGGTTAAGGTTTTTTCTCACTTGAGCAAATGTTATAAATAAGAATAAGTTTCAAATTTATTTCTTCCAAGATGTATTTAACACAAGTGGTATATACTGTGTGTAGAAAAGACACATACAATCACAACAGCAAGGTTTACATATAATCCTGTATAACACGGTGAGCATTCTTACACTGTTACTAAGTTATATTTAAAATGTGTATGAAAGCTATGCTTACGTATAGCTCTCTCCGCTCCTTGGTAGTTCTTGTAGAGCATATCGATATCCGTGAGTACGGAGGTCATGTCGGGCCGGTCCTTGGGTCTCGTCACAACACAGTTACAGCCAAGAGTGAGTAGCCCAGCCGCTGAGTTGCAGAGGTCCTGACCCGCCTGGGTATCTGCCAGTGCACTCAACTCCCCTGGGTAGTGCACCACATGGTCCTTCTGTACACACCAATCACTATATCACTATTTGAGATGCCGACCACTCTCGTGAGGGTATTTTAAGGCAAATATGTGGTGAAGGATGAGGGTGATGAAAGGTAGTAATGAGTTTTGAGGTGTAGTCTTGTTACAAACTAAGGCCGACTCTTCCTTAGAATGAGTCATTAATTAATAGCCCAATGACCAATGGAAATACAAGGACCAACGGCAACGTGACTTCCGAACCACGCAGGATGGTCTGATATGTCTAAACGATGGTTGGAGTTGATGCGGGTATCATCAGATGATCACTGAGACTATCTGAGCTGCTTTAGACCTTAATCATCCTAAAAACCTGACCTCCATGAAGCTGGATTACAGGACCACGCCACGAGTCCCAGTCATGACTCACAACACAAACTTACATAATAACTGAGGACGGACAAATCCCAATAAATCGAAGGATTTTCCACATTAGGGATTTTTGGGGTTATACCTTCTGTAAAAATCTCTTTTTTTTAGAACACGTCCATGCAAAACTACCTCAAACTCCAAAAAGCTCATACAAAACAAAGCACTTGACTGTTTTATTAAAATATGTAGACAGACTTAGGTAATGTTTAACTGCATTGTTAGTACCTTTTAAAACATTATGACTGGCTGATATTTGAGCTTAGTTGAGTAAAAGCTCTAAATGAAAAGGGGCTCTTATATTTGTTTTTTAGTGTGCAGTCATGGTTGGTGATGCGCAAGATCACAGGTTCAATTTACAGGGTTCATGGGTTTGCACCACTTTCCAAAAGTGTTAGTGTAATAAAAAAATGTTCACAGACCCTTGCTTGAGGAACTAACTAAAAGGCCATTTGGCTTAAGCTATAAAATTTTTATTTTTTATTTTACAAAGTCAGATAAAAAAAAGGTTATATCTCACCAGGAAGCCACTCTGCGGCGTACCAGCTCAAACATGATAACACTTAGCGGGTGTGTTAGGCTAAGTATTATCTATAATGTAGCGTAAGTTTAGGTTAGGCCCATGAGACCGGGTGGAGTTTCCCAACTACCAGAAACGTAGGGAGTAGTTTTCTTTTTGAAGTGGCCGGAAAAGTCTGTTTTCTAATTAAAGAAAATGTATGGTCATGTATTCTTTACTAGAATTTTATAGCATACTGTATCATGGAAACATTTAGCGCTATGAATTCAAACAAAACAATGGAAAACCTGTGGGTTATTATCTTACAATATTACATTAAGAAAAACCTATAATTACCAAAACTTTTCTCGCCTAGCATCATCATAGGCTCGAAGTCCAGTTGCAACTTCAAACAATACCTGAAACATAGTGTAATGCAAAATGTTTTATCACATTTGAAATACGAACACAACTTTACTAGTGATGAAGTCAGCTGTTGAGGAATTCCAGTGAGGTTTAGTGCATTGTTGGCCACTATTCTAAAAACTGTTTCAAGTTGGACTTCAACTAAATCTGATTGTAATTCCTGTCGTCATATTGTAGCAAGTCCAAGTCAATGGTCCTAACTATTCAGCCAAACTTATTGTCCCAACATAGATAACCAATACCGTATATACTCGAATCTAAGACACACTTTATTTACCATATTTTAGGCTCTAAAATAAGGGTGCTTCTTATATGCAGTTGCGTCTTAGACTCCCACAATACGATAAAAAATTTGAATTGATTTGAAGAGCTACAAAAACGCTCAAAGCGCATCTATTCAAAGCAAACACTAGCGCTTGGAAATATGGGGCAATCACCAGTGGCAAAAACATGAACTAACTGACTACAAAAAATAGTCCCTCGCCAGACCCCAGGTGGTCCTTTACCTGCCTTTCTTATTTGCTCGCTGCTGACCCTTGTTTACAACATTTTTTGTGCTGTGGGAGGGGCGTAGTGGTGGACCGGGGTTTGGGATGGGAGAGGGAAGGCAATCGTGATGCATTCTTTGTTCTGCTTTTACTCTTGACAGCTGCAGCTGGCGATTACGTCACTGGTTGCTAAGAAGGGGTCAGGGGCCTGACTAATCATAGCCCTCTAGCTGTTGACATTATAAACAACGGGGGTGAGTCTTATATGAGGGTGTAGAGTTTTTTACCGTATATTCAGGGGAAAATTATGGGTGCGTCTTAGATTTGCGTGCGGCTTAGACTCGAGTATGTACGGTAGATTAAAAATTAAATTTATATAGGTAATGTACTGTTTTTAAAAGTAGTCTTCAATAAATTTAAACTGTACTCTCAATAAATAATATTAAACTATTCATATCATTGTAAAATTATTTTATTTTTTTTAACTGTCAAATTTTACAATACAAATAGTTTAAATTGAGAATTAGTAATAAATTCAAGTTTGAACACAAACAATCCAATACATTATTAGACGATGTTTCCATCTTCGGACCAAACACTAACACATGTCCGAAGATGGAAATATCTTGAAAAAGCCTCACCCAACAAATAAAAATGTGTTGGACTGTTTGTATTCAAACTTGAATTTATTGTTAAATTCCAATAAGTTGTCTCAATGTTGAGTATTAGTATTCATACTTACAACTCAAAACTATGCATTATCTACTTTCACGGAGAAGTGTTTAGCCCTCAAAATTCGTCAGGTAGGTACGCCTTGTACGTGTACCCTGCTCACTTTGGCGTGAGTGTATTGTTGTAGAGGGCCCTCTCTTGCTAGACCAAAATCACCAATTCTAGGCTCAAAGTTTCCATCTAACAAGATGTTTGCACTGGAAGAAAAGCAAACTTAAACTCAAATGTATTATCAAATAAATCTAGATTTACAGTTTACACTACTAGCGCAGTTAAACGCATTGTTTATTTACTATTACCAAATTGAATATCAAAGTCATTATCATAGTTGCTCTTTGTTACTTTATTTGTATGGGTCTATCAAGGTTTGAGAGGAAAACTTTAAACACTTACAGTGTGATTTTCTTATTTATTAAATTTTTCATTTGAATAAGATCTGCCTTAGAGGTTAAATTCTGGTCCTGTAAATTGAGACTTCAAATTTAGATGAAAATATGTAAGCCAGTTTTCAAGAACAAGATAATAAACTTACAGGGTATTCTTAATTATTGTTCCTAGGTACTTCAGGTTATTGGTCCTTGAGATCAATAAAGCCAGCACATCATATTCGGGAAGTCTACAATGCCTAGGTCAACCTTACAAGTGGCATTAATGTAAAAAACAACAACTGTAAAGTTAACTAAGGCGATATTATGCATTTTCTAATATCGTATTCTGGCTTTATGAGGACTTTGGGGACAACAAGGAAAAATCCTAATCATACACAAAATTACTAATTTTAAAGTAGGTACTGCATATGATAAGGGTACCTACGTTCTACAAAGAAAATATACCTTTTAATATCACCGTGAACTAAAGGTTTCTTTCCAAGAGAGTGTAGAAATTGAATGCCTCTAGCAGTACCAGTCATAATTTTTAGTCGTAGTTCCCAATTCAGTGGTTTTGTGTTATGCTACAAATGAAATTTGTTAAACATAATTAGTAAAACCAACCTTGTTACAATAAAGTATTTGTGTAAATTAAATATCAGACCTCTTATTATTATTTTTAAAATTATACATAGCTCAGTAAAGTATATTTTGTTTAAAAATAAAAGAGAGAGTGCAATGATATCACAATCATTAAGATTAGACATAGCGTTACATTTCACTGACAAAGTCAAAGTCAAAGTTTCTCCACAGAACTAGGACACAGAGTAGAGCGGTCTGTCTTCATAGCCAGTCCAGTAGATGTCTTTCAGCACTTTTACGTTCCACTCTTTACTTCTGCAGGTAGGCGTTGAAGTATCTGGTTCCTTATGTGGGAGGGCTTCTTTTCAAGGATGCTTTCTTGTGCCCTGTAGAAGAAGTTGTTGCCATGCCTTGTGTTGTAGCTGTGGTTGTCCTTGTTTCTTGTAGCTGTTTGTAGCTGCTAGACAAATGACTTCGGATGTAAATGTTCAATGCTTAACCTCCAGAGGTATCATCATGGAGCTTTCCACAGGGTGTATATTCCTTTTGTTTGGAAGAAATTTTCATGTCTGCCAGTAGACCAAGGTTGATACCTCACGCATCTCTTTTAGAAACTGACTAGATCACCTTCATTCATCAACCATACCCTCAGTCAGAGCCTCACAGCCCTCAGTCTGGTACAGCATGGAGCTTGTCATCATGACTTATGGCTTGTGCAATAGTAATCCTATAGTTCAATTATGTGAGTCACCTCTAGTAGCTTTTTTTTAATAGCAATTAATTTTTTATTTAGTAGTTGATTAATTTGTTATTACATAGGTTTTTTCTAAAAAAAATTAATACTCTATATGAGGAGAGGATGAATACAACCACACAGAGTGATTCTGATCCAGTTACAATATTTGTAAGTATGGCAAAGTTTTTTAATACATTATAATCGGATGGGTCGATACCGATACTTAAACACATCAATACCAGCGGTATTGATTATCGAGTATCGACAATACTCGATACTTCCTAGGATTGGATTTGATATCGATACTGTTTAAAACCTAATGCTAACGGTATCAAAGTGATTTCGTCACAGGCTAGTGTGAGTCAAGAGATTGTCCTTAACAATAACAAAAGTGTTATGTTTTGTTTTAGGCCCATTTTAAAGGTATCGAGTTGTATCGGTATTGAGAGGTATCGCTAGTATTTTTACAGTATCAATCTCGGTATCGAGACATTCTGGTATCGGCCCATCCCTTCTTTATACATTTCATTTTGAACTATTAGTTTGTGATCCTATTTCTATCAAGTATATATTCTTTTTCATATATATATATTAACAACTATATATACACACTCTAAATCTTTTAATTAACAACTTTGAGGAAAGCTGTGTGTAATCTCTCATCTTTTGAAATCAATGGCAGTCCACTAAGGAAGGTTAAAATATTTCTTCTATTTTTCTTCAATAATAAATTTATTGTGGCTACCTTAATTTTGTTCTGCTTAAATATTGTAATAAAATACCTTAAACTCTGTTGATTTCCTTCTAAATTATCAACCTACCTTGCAAAGAAGACGATCTTCTAGGGATCCGTTCGCCATGTATTGGTACACCAGGCAAGCGATATTGTCAGTAACACTGTAGCCATAAAGAGAGAGGATATTGTCATGACGGTGAGAATTGAGATACTTGAGTTCTCTCATGGATTGTGGCATTTGATTTGGATTTGACTCTGATGGTTGGTAGTCTTTCTGTAAAATTATTCTTAATTGTAGCTGAGCTATAGTGCAAAAGGTTACAGTATCTCTTCTCTGGTCCCAGTCTGTTTCAAGCTGAGTCCAAAGAAGCTAAGCAAGGTTGCAGTTAGAGAGGGTAATTTGTAGCCAACAGACAAACATTACCACTAAAGTTAAAAAAGTAGCTATTATAAAACAAGCTATGTATTTAATGACCACATTTGGTCAGTCATGCTTGGAAATTTAAGTTGTACCTGAGAATCAAGTTTTTTGATGGCAACCAGTGTGTTTTTCCATGTTCCCTTGTAGACAGTGCCAAAGCCACCTCTGCCAAGTATACATGTTACGTCCCAGTTGTTTGTGGCTATTTCTAACTCCACATAGTCTATCCGAGGAGTCAGTCCTTCCAACATAGAGTTGCTTACAGACTCGACTGAAAGAAATACCAAAGAGTTGATTAAAATAAAGGAAACAAAAAAATTTACATACATTTTTACATATTACAATTTTACATATATATAATTATATGTACAGGGTGTCCAGTAATTACGGGGTCAATCTTCATCAGGTAATTTTTCAAGTCAAAATAAACAAACAATGTTTAACAAAGTATAGTCCTATTTCATTTAGTTTATTGCCTATGTTTTTACTTAATGATTTTTATCTTCAAATTTGATTAAGGTACAAACTTAAAACTCGCACACTGTTAGTATAACAAAGACCAACATTAAAAAGTATTGAACAAGTAACACTTCGGTTTTAAATAAGAGATCCTTTCAAAATTTAAATGATAGATCATTTTATTACAACCCCAACCATAACTTCTTTTAAACAATTCAAATCTAACGTTCTACTCACTTACTTGATAACTTTCTCTCACTGTGGTTGTGGGCTTTGGCTGGGTTGTGCAGAAACTGTCTGTTCTTGATTATTCTGGGGTCCAACGTTGTTCTTTTAACCAAGAATCTCTGGTTGTTAACAGCTGCCACATTAACAATTTTATCTTCATTGTTTTTCTGGAATGTTTTGCTTCTTCCCTTCTGATCAGCTAGGTTAATGTTATATTCATCAAGCCCAAGATCTTTGTTATCCTATAAATTGGTCAATTTAAAACTCAAATTAAACTTTTTTTAACACACAATTGATATTTAACAATTATCTTCTGATAAATGTACCGATGTTCTACTACTTTAGTTACTAATACTAGGTAACCAAAAACTAAAACCTGACTTAAATAATTATTATTATTAGAACATCTTTCAACGAGAGGGTGTGCGGTACAGCCAATTCCGATTAACCGTGTCGGATTAACGCTTGTGTATTAACCGAGCAACATTTTTAAATTGTGCCGTGTGGAAGGTCCTATCCCTCCTGAAACAGACTAGGTATAATGGTGCCCGACCTTGACTTCGTCTCTGACTCACCTGACAATATTATTGCAAAAAGCAATTCTCCCCACCTTCTGGAATTACGCATCCGCCCTCTGATAAATGACAGTGGTGTGATAGTACATATTAATTTCTGAAGTGCGATTGTGGGAGTTGATTTAATTATTGGAGTGGTGATGATTGCGAAAAGATATCTAGTAAATGTAAGCAGGTCGTTTTGACAATACAGCATGATGTAAAACATTGAATGCAAATCAACAGTAAAACAAATGTGCAATCATTGGTGATACATTGGTGATTAGGTGGATTTAAGAATGAACGGGGTTCGGATCAGCGGGACTCTAGTGTAGTTTAGTATACTGGTAACAGTACTTCCGTGTTCAGGGTTTAACGCAGATTACATCAATATGCGATATGTGTACATTCTTTGTTTGACGTTGGTTGTTGACGATGAGAGGATTTCAGAAGTTGAACTATTATTGCGGACAACAACTCAAAAAACTCATAGCATGGTATTAAGGATGCAAAACAGGCCACAGAGAACTTAACTCATATAAGAAGGGGACATTCTCCCATTGGCTGTGCATAAATAGGGATTTTTGTGTTTCTTTGTTACAATTGGCTAGCCTGCTGCTAGTGTGTGTGATTGGCCTGTCTCGGCCAACCAGTCAGTCTAGGGTTAGCTCGTTCAGTTAGTGGATGTTTTGGATTCATTTTGAATTTACTCAGGTGACTTGTTTACTTCCATAGTGTGGCTTGTGTTTGTAATATTGTAGTTTTGTTTTTTCTAGGCTATGCCTACATTCTAAGATTTAATTTTTTGTTTAACTTTAACAACTACATGTTGTTTGGTAGAGTTTGACTGGTTAGCTACGCTGACTACTTTAGGCTAGCTCATTTTCTAATGTTCTGTGTTATGTTTTAGGTTACTTTCACCTGAAGACGGGATCAGATTGCAGATCTCGAAACGTCATGATCCTTTTTTGTTCACTAACGATGGAACATTTCCGCAATAATAGTTCAACTTCTGGGATGTGTACGTTGAGCTAAATCGCTTGCGATAAGGGCGGTGTCGCACCAATTCAATGCATTCTTATAGAGAATAGCCGCCCGCGACAGCCCGCTCTAGTGACGTAACGGATTCTGTATCATGGCCTGGTAGCTTACGTAGGCCCCGGTGAGGCTGACACTGGCAGGCAACTTTTTTCCTTCTTTAAGGAAAGCATCAACATATTTGTGGTCCGACAAGAGCTGTTTTACATAGTAATTTGTTCCCTATGATTTCTCTCAATCCAGGGGCAGACATCAAGAAACAACCTCGTTGTTCATCCCTTTCCGTACCTTAGCTGGCTAGCTAGTCTGCAATGCAGCCTTGCCTTTCTTCCCTTATAGCAGCCTCTGCCTACAGCCTGCTAACAGCAACAGCCATTGCTTAATTGACCAATGTCTGCAGATATTTGCTACAAGCCTAATTAAGGAGGCGGTGCACATACTACATCGGCACTTTTGAGTTTCAAAACTGTTCATCTGCTGACAACATTTCATTCTTATTCATTATCATTTCTACTTTATTTGTGTATATTTTTTATTACAATCATACAAATTCCATCAAAACATTTACCTCGTAAGTAAGGAGGCGGAGATGTAAAGCCTTCAGCTCTTGGAGGATTGTGTCCAGTAGATTGTGATTGGCTCTTACTCTGAGACTGATTGGTCCTGTTTGAGTTTGCTCCATCTCTAACTTCCTTTTGTTCAGGTGGTTGGCTCATTAGTCTCCTTCCCTTAGAAGATGATGATACTTTTCATTCACTAAAACCAACAAACTTACTACAAGTTTAAATGGCAGCAAAGAGTTAAGGTTTTTACTTTTTACCCTTTTCAGCAGTAGACTGACTTTTAAAGGTTGTAGCTCTGAAAAATTTTAACTTTTCATTTCAAAAATTAAAAGTAGAAATATTATTTAAAGCAGATGTACAGAATGTTTCTTGGGAATTGCGTAGGTTCCAAACACTTGTTTAAGTTATTTTAGTAATGACGATTCACAACTTTGTCGTGGTATTAAGACTACAAAAAAACTTTTATATTTTTTGGCCCACCCAAGACAAAACCAAGCATTCCCCAAGAAACACCCTGTATATGCAGTTACTGAAGGAGGAAAATTAAGTTTTTACAGTATTTAAATATAGATATCAACCTATGGTAAATTTTCTGTTATTACTTAAGGCTCAAACAAGACATAAAAGTGCGGGTTACATTGGAAGAATTGCCATAAATAAAAAGGTCTATTAATAATTATTTAAAGGTAATAAAGTAGAAAAAGGAGGTTGAAGATCATTTCAAAAACACGAAACAATGAGTCCCATTTTAATTTAGCTGTTAACAACTATTAGCAGTGAATCTCCCATCCCAACAATCAAACAACAATCAACAACCAATGTCTTGGTTAATCACTTTTTCTGTTACAAGATAAGTTTTACAATACCAAGGATTAAACATGGTAAGTTGTAAAATAGAATTAGAATAAATATTTACCTCTGTCGTACAGATTATGAAGTTTTGTTATTTATGGCTACACTAATATGTTTTGACACATTGTGTCATCATAAGACCTTGGTGAAAATAATCTTGGAGACTTGATTCAACCATAGGAAGTTGTCAAAAGTTCAAAATACGTTCACATTTACACACTTATATACTCTTTACTTGTGATGAATCCCTATTGATGAATCAAGTTGTCAAGATAATAATATATTTGCTATAGACAATACAAAATATTGCGTAGCAAAACACAAAAACAAATTACAATACAATGAAATTAAACATTCACACTCACATGATTTCACACTCATTCCACATTCACACTTAACATCAGACCTGGCTTTTAGGGGTGAATTAAAATTTGACTTAAAGAAATTAGTTGTCCGAAGATCATCTATGAACTCATCCACGAAAGTAATGATAAATGTCATGGGGATGTTAAGCTTCAACGGAACGTCATTAATACTTCAAACAACTGTCTCTGGTCTAACCAAAAGGATATTTTGGTCATATTATGGGACTAACGATATTGGCTCTGATTTTAATGAAAATAAGTGTAAAGAGGAAGTAAAACATCTTATTAAACTAACTCAACATACAAAATTGATTCTTGTTGGCTTACCTTATAGAAGGGATGTTATTGAGTTAAATCAAAATAGCTTGTAAAATGATTGTATCTCTAAATTAATTTCTACTGATCACTCTCATTTGTATCTTTAGATTCAATGTATAATCCCCTGTTACATACTAAATGGCCTCACATTTTAATAATGCTGGTAAAAGAGTTCTGGCCAAAAGGTTGTTTGATGCCGTGTAGTCTTAACTATACAACAGCCCTACCCATCAGTATACCCATCAGTCTCACCTATTCCTGTCGTCCTGTCCACACACCTCCTTCCGTGAGAGGTTCAAACCACATTGACCTAAGAATCATAACTTAAAATCACGAACTTTTACAAACAGCAATTATTTTTTAGGTTTGAACCACCTGGCAGGGAGAGGGCCTTAGATAGGGAGAGAATTTCAGAGCCTTCCCCCCATGGTAATGATGTTATCAAGTTGATGCATCAAAACATTCAGGGTGTAAATTCTAAAGGTTTTACAATTGATATTCTGGTTGAACAGTTTTCTCCTGATGTTCTCTGCCTGTCTGAGCACTTTCTGACTGAGTCTGAATTGGGTGGTTTTCACATCAGAGGTTATAACACTGCAACTGGATTTTGTCGTTCTAATATCCATAAAGGAGGAGTTTGTATTTTAGTCTCTGACGTGCATAAATTTCATGTTGTCGATGTCAGTTCATTCTGTGTTGAAGGGGTTTGTGAATTTGCTGCTGTAAAAATCAATGTCAAAGGGCAGTGGTATTTCTTTTTAGGTTTGTACAGACCGCCAAAAAATGAATCTCCTCATCTGAAGCTATTTTTTGATTCCCTAGATAAATGTTTGAGTGCATTCCTTAAAGAAAATGTTCAATGCGTTGTCTCTGGAGACTTTAACATTGATTTGTCAGTTAGTAGCCGTTTTTCAAAAATGCTTACTGATCTCATGTCATCTTTCGGTCTAAGGCCTACAATTATCTCATTTACTCGTGAGTATGGAGGTTCATCTTCGCTAATTGACAATATATTCACTAATGTATCCTCTGACAGATTTAAATCTTCTGTAGTCATTACAGGGATATCGGATCATCATGCTCAGGTGGGAGACATTAGTGTGGGTCCCTTTAAGCCACGCCGTCCCATATTTAAGCTAAGTCGATCCTTTTCAGAAAATAACATTAATTTATTTAATTTTCTTCTACAAAAAGAGTCTTGGAATGACTTATCAATGGCTGTAGGAGTTGATAGTAAGTTTGAAGTGTTCATGTCTACCTTTCGTTTTTACTTTGAGCAAGCCTTCCCTGAGAAAAAAACTAAAATAAAAGGTATTAACTCTTCCAAAAAAATCCAACTTGATCCTATGTTGCAAGTAATGCGTGAGGAGATGCTCAACTTGTATAGTTTGTCTAAGGGCCTGCATTCCAGCCACCCTACTAAACGAAGTTATCTCGATGTTAAGAGGCAGTTTAGGGATCAGGTTCACTCTTCTAAAGCTGAATTGGTTCTAAGTAGGATCTCTAAGTCTTCCAACATCCAAAAAACAGCATGGGAGGTAATTAATGAACAAATACCAGGAAAGTCATCAAACCATTCACAACGTTAGAGATCAAAACAAAGCAAGGAACGTTCTTAGTGACCCAAAACTTGTTTCTGATTGTCTAAATAACTATTTCACTAGTGTTGGTAAGATATTGGGCAATAGTTGTGCTGCTTCTGATGCATCAATTAATTTTCAATCGGTTGATCATTGTTTTTATATGTTCCCAACGAATGAAGCTGAGGTAAGATCAGTAATTAAATCTTTGAAATCTAGTAGTAGTTCTTCTGGCAATGACGGAATGTCGTCAAGGATCCTTAAGGCCTGTGCTGAAACCTTATCTATGCCTCTCACTTGTATCATAAATGAATCTTTCGAATGTGGTAAATTCCCTTCATTGCTCAAAAATGCTATTGTAAAGCCATTGCCCAAAGTTAAAAATGCCGTAGCTTCCAGAAGAGTTCAGGCCTATTTCATTTTGTCAACTTTTTCCAAAGTAATTGAAAAAATATTTTAAACAGATTGTATTCATTTATTGACTTGAATCGGTTACTTTTGGATAATCAGTATAGGTTTAGGAAAAACTCTTCTACCACTAAAGCTTTATTTGATTTCATTTCAAGTGTATCTTTATCTCTTGACCAACACAAGCATACCTTAGAGTGTTCCTTGATCTCAGTAAAGCGTTTCGATGTGGATCACTCTCTTCTTCAAAAAATTGGAACGTTTAGGCTTCAGGGGAAAATCCCATGACTGGATTTCTTCATACTTACTTAAAAGAACGCAGGTTGTGTCAGTGACCTACGTTGATGACAGAGGATATCTGAAGTACAAAGAATCAGAAAAGTTACCGTGCTCTCAGGAGTCCCTCAGGGATCTGTCTTGGGCCCTGTTTCTTTTTATTTATTAATGATATATCCAGAAGTGTGTCTAAAGCTAATCTTTGTCTGTTTGCTGATGATACATCTCTCAGCTTTTCCAGTAAATCTCTTAGACAGTTGGAGGTGGACGTCTTTGTAGAAGGAAATTCCATCGGCAATGGCTATCTGAGAATCGTCTGTATATTAATTTTGATAAGACAAATGTGGTAAATTTTTCTTGAGAGGTTATCAGAATGCAGAAATTGGTCAAATCTCGTTGGGTGATTTTGATATTTCGCATCCTCTAGTACCAAATTTTAGGCATCACGCTAGACTCAAATCTTAATTTTCATGAGCATATTGACCTTGTCCAGAAGAAACTCAATTGCGTTGTCTTTCTTTTTAAGAAGATTGTCTTTTTTCTCGAACAGACAGATACTTTTCTGACATATTATGGATGCTTTTTCCCCGTTTTGAACTATGGTGTTTCTATCTGGGATTTGATAGTTTTCGAGTGAGGGCAATCTTTAAAATTCAAAAGAGCAGTTAGGATTGTTCTAGGACTTAAAACAGGCGCTTCCTGCCGAGGTCAATTTCGAAAATAAAATTTTAACATTCCCATCTATTTACATTTTTAGTTGTTTGAGCTTTTGAAAAGCAATCTTAGCTCATTTCCAAATTGTGCCCCTTCAGGGTACAATCTTCGTCCAATGTCTTGGCCCTTCGTCACAGAACTACTTTTATGAGCACCAGACATTCTATTGTTCAATAAAAATGTACAATAAACTACCTTTACACTTAAAATGAATTAAATATCTCAAAATTTAAAAGACAACTAAAATTGTTTTTATTGAACAGGAATTTTATCGTGTTGGTGACTTTTTAATTTTAAATTTGATTAACTAGTGTAAATTAAGATATGATTATTTATGTTTGCAAAAATAATGTATTTGTGCCATAATTATAAAACATGTTGTAATATTTGACGTAAAGATCTTGAGTTTGAGTTTGAGTTTAATAAGCTTTATATAAGTGGTGGTAATTTACCAAACAGTTTCGAATGAAAGTTCCACTGACGCCACCATGTACTTTGTAACGTTTCGTAATTTCGACAACCCTAGCTGGAGCTATCATCAGTGTAGGCTACTTGAATGTGTTTAATGTGTACTACCACCTGAAGATGGGACCATGTCCCAAACATGTAGTGGAACTCTACTCATTCAAACTGTTTGATGAGGTGATTTACACTTAAATAGTCTACTACACAGTTTCGGTGGCTAAACAAAATAAATTTCAATAATAAGCTTTGCTTAACAGCAACCGTTTTATTCAAGATTTAAAATTTTGGTACTTTCAATTTCTTTTAAATTTTTGAAGGTGGTTGAAGAGTTATACCTACTTGCATGGGTAGTTGTTCAAATTTAGATGTTCTATGTTGAAAAAATTGCAAGTGGTTCTTTTCTCTTGTGTTGTAGTCATGGGTGGTTTTAGATTGAACCAACATTTTATTAGTTTGACAATACAAAATCACTTCCAAGATATACAGGGAAGTGTCAACAAACCTATTCCTTTAAATATGTATCGACATGATTCCCTGAAACTTGCTTTTGAAATGATTCCAATAGCTTCTTTTTGCAGCCTAAAAATACTCAAATTTAATTTTTGAACATCCTCCCAATACCTTATTCCATATGACAGATGAGAGAAGATTACTCCAAATGGCTTTTGAGAATTTGAACAGAGCAGGATTTGGCTAAAGTGCGTAAATTGAAAATTCCTGAGGAAACTCGTTTAAATGTTCTGTTAACCTGAACCTTCCAAGTTAATCCTTGATAAATAAAAATTCCTAAGAATTTGGTGGATTTTTACTTTTAAAAGATTTCATCCACCTGAACAATAGGGTGGCTTGTTAACTTTTCCTGAGGGAAAATAGATATAGTTAGATAATTTTGACCGATGAGGACACTATGTGTTAAAACTTAACTATGCAACAGCTATAAATAACAAAACTATATGAACTGACATAGGTAAATACCTATTATACAACTGTTCAGGGCTAAACAAAATGGATTTTAATTAATTGGATAGCAAATTAGCAATGATGTAATATTCTTATATTGTATTTGTCTATATTTAATTTAGTTGTATTGAGAAAATATTTATTTACAAAATGTCTATAGAATTATAACACAACCAACTTGTGGTTATTTGCAATTTGATATTTGAAGTCTATACCCTTCAAAATGTATTATGATACATTTATAGGAATAATTGAACACTGGTGGTAGATCACAGCAACTTAATCTCGGTTTGAGTGCCCTTGCCAGATGATGGGAGTTTTTATGTTCAGTGGCTCTGCTGTATAGTTTCTCAACTTCTATTATCGTTGGTAGTAATTCAGTTGAGATAAATCACCTTTCTTTTGAAGACAAGACTTGCATTTTGTTAGAAAGTAAACTTGAATATAAAGTAAGAATGACCTATGCATATTTAATGAAGACCATGTTTTGAAGCTTCTTGTATTGAAATTTTAAGTTTAAATATAATTGTAATATCGATTTACAGAGTACCAAATGCTGTTAACTTTAGATTATTTATTTATAAATTAGAATCACTTTTAATAAAATTGATTAATATTCACTCCATGCAGAATATTTATATTGCTTCTGACCTAAATATTGATTTAATGGAAAATAGCTCTCAATCTAATGATAAATTTGAATTTCTAACTTTGATAGAGTCTTTTGGTTTCAGAAGTAATTTTAAAATGCCGACAAGAATAACAAATAAAATTCGCACTTGTATTGACAATATTTTGTCATTAAAACTTAAGTCTAGCTCTCCAAATACCATGAACCTTGAACTAGGCATCTCAGACCACAGAGCACTATTTTAGATATCTCTGAAAATATACCAAAACATATAAACATGGGGAGCCAAAAAGTAAAAAGCGAATAATTTCAAACACTCAGACGTTTTAAATAAAATAGAAAACACAATTTGGTCTGTCCTATTACAATTCTTTTCAGGACAACTGCTCTAACTTTTTTCTATGTTCCAAACCATTTCGAAGAGTCATTTCCTTTAATTTACAGTAGTAAACTTGTAAGTAAAAAAAAGAAAACCTGGATCACAGAGGGTATAAAAGTGTCAAGTAAGAGGAAAAGGGAACTGAGTAGACAAGTTAAGAGTTCAAATGATCTCATTTTATAAATTATGTAAGAGTATAAAAGAGTGTTTAGATCTGTATGTATCAAAGCTAAGCAAATAAGTAATTATTTGTATAAATGAATCTGAGAATAAAAGTAAGGCTGCTTGGTCCATTGTTAAGTCTGAGTTAGGAAGTGTAAAATCTAACTATAGTTTTCCTGATATTGAGACAGATGGTAAATTTCTTGTTAAATCCTTGGATATAGCAGAGTTCTTCAATCAAAAATTTATTAAGATGTCTGAAGAAATGGGTTATGCCTTGTAAAGAAGATGCAATTAAATTTGCTTCAAAGGTCCATAAAGATGGTTTTAAGTTTAACTTTAAAATGTTACAAGTAATGATGTTATTAAAGTGATAAGGTTATTTAAGAATAAGAAATGTGCTGGGTGGGATGAAATTCCTTTAGATTTAATTAAAAAGCATCTATGTATGTGGCAAAACCTTTGGCATTATTAGTCAACCAATCGTTTCAAAGTAGCTGTTTCCCTAATAACAAAGTATGCAGAGTTAAAACCATTATTCAAAAAAAGGAAACGGCATGATCCAAATAATTATCGACCAGTTTCTTTACTCCGGCATTTTCTAAGATATTTGAAAAATTAGCATTTGATCAGTTGTTAGAATTTGTAGAATCAAATAATATGTTTACCAACGAACAATATGGATTCAGAAAGAGCAGTACAATTGCTGCTATTTACGATTTTGTGGACAAAGTGTGGGGCACTGGACGAGTCACAGAGCACAAATGGGTGTGTTCTGTGACTTGTCCAACTTTGTTGTTGTTAATCACAATATACTTCTAAGTAAAATGGAATTGTTCAATCTTTCAAATAAATCCATAAGCTGGATGAGCTCATATTTGCAAAATCGCTATCAAGGACAGTGATAAGTAAAAATAGTATAAAATGTAAGTCACAATGGGAGAAAAAAAACGATGTTCCTCAATCTATCCTGGGCTCTTCTATTTTTGTTTTATGTAAATGACTTGTCCAAAATGTTAATTCTGAACTAATTTTATTTGCTGACGATACTACTGCAATATTAAGAGCTAATTCTTTAGAAGAACTAGAGTATCAGGTTAACCAAGCCTTTTGTGAATTATCTATCTGGTTTAAATCAAATGGCCTTAAGCTAAATCAAGAAAACCCAATGGTCAATTTTCAAACATGTCAGTCTAAGAAATCATTTGATAAAGTTATAACTGTTCAAGGTCAATCAATTTCATTGTCAGCCAGTGCTAAATTCTTGGGAATTCAATTAGACTTAAATTTTCATGGAATAAGTGTATAGAATCCATAGCTAAAGGTTAAATTCATCTACCTATCAAATGTTAATTTTAAGGAATGTAATTGATATGAAGACTAGATTAATAATTTATTATGCCTATTTTTCTCGATTTTGCAATATGGGATTGAGTTTTGGGGATTAGCTTCAGAAATGGACAAGATTTTTATAATTCAGAAACAATTTTTAAGAGTAATGACTTTTGCTCCTTGGCGGGCTACTTGTAAACCAATTTTCAAAGAATTAAAAATTTTAACTGTTCCTAGTCTGTATATATTAAAGACTTTATTGTCAGTTCAATATAATTTTAATGAGCTTTTCCAGGAAAACTTTAATCATAAATATGATACAAGACATAAGAATAACTTTCAATATCCTATACATAGATTGAGACTTACAGAAAAATCACCAAGATATATGAAAAACTATTTAATAAATTGCCTGTTCAATACAAAAATTTGATTACATCACATAAATTTAAAAGTAGCCTTACAGAATTGTTATTAAATAAGAACTATTATCATGTAAATGAATATCTAAATGATAAAGATTTATAAGTGTGTCATTAGTTGGTTTTGAATTTTCATTCTCTTGTTGTACATTTTATTTTACACAAACTAATTCAGTTTCAATAATGAGATGTAATAGTAATGTATTTTCTACAGAGAATAATTTTTTATGTTATGTACTATTGTATTAGAATTAGTATTATTGTTGTGACAATGTCACCTGTTTAGTAGCTAAGTGCTATGTATGAAACGTTATTGTGACAATAAAGTACTGATTTCTGATTTCTGATTTCTGACAATGTTATATCATATCATTAAGATAAAACTTTATAGATTGCCTAGGTGTAGGAAAATAGGTAGTATTATACGCCTTTATGTTAGGTTGTAAAATTATACAATGAAAATTTTGGTTTGAAAACATGTTGTCTCACTCTGTAGTCTAAGTACAGTACAGTCTCTATAATCCGGCCATTCACCACTCCGACACGTCCAGTAATCCGGCAATGTAACCGCGTCAACTAGCCACCTGTTTTCCAGTCTCCACTTGTCTGTGAAGTGTGTGACGTATGCCGTCTGTATCGATTACTTCAGTTCACTGCTGTAGAGAGCCAGAGACAAGTGCGATATTTAAGACCGCTTTCAGACGTTACGAATTTTCTGCGTGCGCCGGATGCGGCCCGGCGCGAGTAAGATTGATTATGAGGGCAAGTAGCCGTGGCCGGCACGTCTGAACAGCTCCATACGATGCTATTTTAATCAAACTCACTTTCGACCGTGTTGTAACGATTGCCGCGGCGAAAAGTTGTAGCGTCTGGCGGCCTAATACTAATCTGTGCTTCTGTTCAATACGGGCGTGAGATGTTGCAAAACATAATGTTACTTTGGTTATACAAAGTCCGTAATTTTAAAATAGTAGAAATTGGTGATAAGCTAGCTATTCTATCCAGGAATTCAACATCAACAGATGAAACATTCATGCCGTGAAAGAAAAAGAATAAAATTAAATCATCCTTCAGCGTAAGAAAGATTATTTCTGGAAAATTGAGCCGTTTAGTGAACCTCAATAATCTGGCATTTCCGCTACTCCGGCGCTTCCGTTCCCGATATAGGGCGGATTAGTGAGATCGATACTGTATTTGAAAATGGTGTATTATTTTCAAATATCATTTAATTTTTATGGAAAGGAAAAACACATTAGAAAGGATTGACAAAGGATTATCTATATGATGTATAGCACAGTTATTTTGCTAACTACCAATGTACAGTTGTACATTATAGTAAATTTATTTATTGTGACACAACACAAGTGTTAAATAGTCAATAAGCAACTGTATTTTGCAATATTACAGTTTAATGAGAACAGTTGTGGCTAAAGCCATGATTTTATTAGTTATTTATGTTTTATTTCTATTTATTTAAACACATATGTTAACTTCAACAAAGAAAATGTGATTTATAAAAGTGTAAGAATATTTATGTTAAAATTTGAAAACAAATACAACAAACTGTTCAACTTAAATTAAACTTTCACTTTTACTCTTCAACCAGTATATGTATTTTAACTTGAAGTGAACTAATGAAACTAACTATTTAAATGAAGAAACCTTTAGGAACCTTTAAACTCAATTCTAACTAAATTTACACAACCAAAATTTTCCTTGGTTTTTTCACAACAGTAACTATACTAACAATGATATTCTCACCAAGATCTTTAACAAGACTTATTGTTCTCTATAATAACAGTGTTATATTCATTACTCACCAAGATCTTTCAGAAGACTCATGGCTCTGTAATGCTGCATTTTAGATAGCAAAACAAACAAATTGTCGACAGTATGATTTTGATTTCCCCAAGCTGTTAACAACTCATCGGTGGGTGAATCTTTCCGTCTTATGTACAGCAGATATGTATAGTCAAAACCCATATGTTCTCCACCTAAAACATAAACCATATTTTATTATGAACCCATAAACTGGTTGTAGGAACAATCAATGGAAATATAAAAGACTTTTAATACCTGATGTCTTCTTAGTTGACCAGTCATGCTGGATAGAGGCGTCAACATAACTAAAATACTATATACACTATATACAAAGGCGCACGGCTAGTTAATTGTAGTCTTAGAGTCTAAAATTCCGGATGGAATAGAGGGGTTGTTACTAACCACAACCTCAAGCGGTTTAAACACAGTAGACTCAGTGTCTTCAGTTGTTGGGGCAGATGATTGTACATCCGTGCAGCCAGTAGTGGGAAGCAGTCCTTCCTCTTGCTCAGCCTACAGAACTCCACATTCACCTCAGCACTATTACGCGGGTTGTGGAAATTCTGAGCTTCACCTCTGGTTTGGAGGGACGCCAAATTCTGCTTCCGTTACATCCGCGCTTGCCATTATATACTGGCTAAAACAGTCAAAATCTGCAGTCGTCTAAACAGGGGTTTGCAGTGGTCCAGGAACCGCAGAAGCGATGTACGGATTGCACTCTTTGTAAAATAAAACTTCACCACAACCAGAGGCGTGTCCCCAGAGTAGTAGCCCATACAGGATGTGACTACGGAACAGACAGTGTATATTGTTATTAGATGTTTTTCTGTCAGTAGGGGTTTAATAAGTAGCAGACAGATTTTCGGGACAGTTTCTTGCGGAGTTCCATAGTATGGCTTTTCAGGTTAACTTAGGATCGATGCTAAAGCCAAAAGTTTAACATTCTCTGCAGCTGGATTGGTGTAGGTTAGGCTGCATATCAATTCCTGCGTTTTAGTCAGGTTTAAGCTGAGTTTGTTGGCTGAGAACAACTCCTTCGGCTCTTCGTTACATGACTTCCACTAACTTCATGCAAGCCCTGCACCATGGCATAGAAATGGACTGCAAGAGTCGAATTTAATTGGCATGGTCTACCAGTTGGGTTTTTATACATCAAAATATTGATCAAGAATCATATCTTTTGTCAATGATAAAGATGAAAATTCCTTTTTAACGAACCCTTAAAAATCCCTGTATTTCTGCATATCTTGAGCTGTAAAAGCACTATTTTGAAGTGCACAAGAACTTAAAATTTTATTTCGATGTAAAATTAAATTTCCAACAACTTGGTATCCTTAAATCTATGAAATCTTTGGTATCTGCTGAGATAAAACATATTTTATTCAAGATTTACATGAAAACTTTCTCTGTTTGACTTTAAACATTTATAAAGCCGAGAGCTATACAATTGATCAAGGTTTAGTAGACACCAAGTGAGGGTAAAATTTAATTGTCTTTCAGAAAATATCGATGGTTAATATGATATTCCTTATATTTCTGATTACAGCCTCCTTCTCGCTAAAAACACAAAATTTTAAGCATTTTATTAAGTTTCAAAGCCATAACAGCTGTTATTAGTTGAATATTATATAAAATAAAACAGCTATTACTTACTGTATCCTTGGAAACCTAGGCTAGTAAAAAGATAAAGCTCAAATTGACAGCTTACATTAATTTCTGTCCAGTGCTCTGAATGTCAAAGTGAAGAAATTCCGATAAAATAATTAAACTGAAATTACTTAAAAGCGATTCGGTTCCAGAGCAACAAGAGATGTTTGATGGTTTAAAGGTGATATTCTATTATACAGGTAGACTTGTTCATTAATTTATGGTAAAGCTACAATTTATGGGTAAAACATGACTTTGAATTACTATTTTTAACCGACCTACATGAGGAGGTTACACAACTTCGGCGGTGGGACTTTTTTTCTTATATGTTTGTACACATAACGAACCTGGTTTGATTTGTTTTGTAGAGGTACCTCCACAGTGATTCCATATGAAATCTTTTGAATCAATTGTAAGCTTCTAGTATATACAAAGTAAAAAAACCTTATATTCTGTATGTTTTTCGCGTAGTAAATTCATGGGACCTTTGATTTGCAAGATAAACATAATTTATTCTAAAAATACATGAAAATCTTTCTTTTTTGTTTTGGTTATAGAGCTATACATTGATCGAGTTTTAAAATACCTAGTGAGGTAAAATTAATTGTCTTTTAGAAATATGGTTGGTTAACATTATATTCTTAATATTTACTAGCTTTTGCCTCCTTCTTGTTAAAAGCGCAATATTTTAAACATTTCTATTAAGTTTGAAAGCCATAGGAACTATTTTTGTCTATATATTAAACATGGTACCCTAACAATGTCGTTCTGTGTACCTACATTTCCAAAAAAGTAAAATGTTTAAAATTTTGTATAACCCGAACACTAATAAAAGTCCGAAAATGTCATGCGGTCGTATATACTGAGCTAAAGTTGGAAGGTTTATCAATATTATTAAAAATAAGGATACCAAACTAATCAAATAAAGCATTATGCAATATAATGCTATAGAAACAAAATAATATTTGTTATACAGTATTTACATTGAATATTGTTTAATTATACTCACCAAGATGATGGCTTTTTAAACTAGTAGCAAATATACATCTTTGAAACTGGGTAACACTATGTTTATTTTCTTTGAACCTCATATAATAACATCTAAAAATGTTTAGCCTTAGAAATAGAAATGTTGTTATAAAGTTCACTTAAAACAACCTTTGGTACCAAATATCGTAATTTAGCGTTTTGAATTTTACTTTGTTGTAACGAATGATAACTAACCGGTCTGTACAAAATAAATTGTCTCCAAATGATACCCTGATAGTTTTGATACTATAGTATGAAGATTTTAGTTTATCAAAGTTTGTGCCCACAAAGGTTAGAATTGCTCGTTGACTTTTGGCAGCGAATGTGTTAATTAATAGCGTTATGAACCGTTTCGGTACACTGGAAAACAATAGACTTTTCAGAAAAAAGGCCCAGCTTGGTTCCTTTAATCTTTAAAGTTGAAGAAAACTAATTAAGAACCACTAATGGCTATGAAAAAAATAAATAGCACTACTAATTTCGCGATACTATTGGCCAAAAGCGATCATGAACAAAGTAAATTATAGTATTACAATTTTACAAAAATGAGCAGAAGTACCCTTAAGTTGAACATATTAAGGCGAGCGTCACTTAAAACAGAGGTACCGTAAACAATCTTGTAACCTGTCAATAAGAAAACAAATAACCTTCAACCAGCCAAAAGCGCCTTTGCAGTGAAGCTAACAATCTAGCCATTAGGAGCTTGACCAGGCACCAATACTACATTAAGAGAACAGCTAATCCTGCTAGTTTTACGCCGTGATTCAAGCTATTCGTTTTAGCTAATTTTAGCCTATTTGTTTGAGCTGGTCATGAACAAATCCAACAGCTATGTTCTGCGAGCGGCATTGTAAGCTTTGTGGCCAAGGTTTACCGCCACCCTACAGCGATTGTTCCAAACCATGATAGAACAGCTACTTTGAGAGAAACCCATCGACATTTAGACTTATAAACGCCAAGATCTCGAACAATTAAGCTAAACCAGCAATACGATCAAGATGAAGGGCTTGGGCAATGGCTGATGAGGAAGACCTCAAACTGGCTGAAATCTACGTTTGTTCAAAATCATTTCATGTAATTATTAAGTTAAAGGTACATGATTAAGTTGCTAAATTCAAAATATCTAATTAGGTTCAATTCCGAAGAAACATTAGCTCATTGACCTTATTTCTTATAAATTGACTAGCATACTCGTATCATAACATTCGTCTAAATAAAACTAAAAATTGTAAAATAAAAATTTTTAATAAAAAAGTGAACCGACTTCAAAAAAGGTTTAAATGAAAAGCTCTAAAAAGGGAAAAATAACTTTAAATGCAAAATATCACGTGTCTTAGTCTACTAGTAAATATGTATTTAGTCACTGCTACCAAACTTCAATAAATTACAAAATGGAACCATTATTTCTTGTTATACAATGCATTGAAATTCCACCAACCATAAATCACTAAATCACTAAATCACTATTTGAGATGCCATATATTTAGTCTTAAAAGCAGTAACTATGACTTGAATGTTCATTTCAATGAGTGAAATATTGGACTGGCTAAGGCTTTAAACCCAGTTACCACTAGTCTAAGAAAGACGTTGATCCATACATTTTGGAGAAAAGTATCGTGTCAATTGAAGTCGGCTGTCCTAAAATTGTTCTTGGACAAATTTGCAGGCGACTAAATTGACATGACATTTTTAAATTAATGAACATTCAAGTCATAGTTAGCTGCTTTTAAAGACTAAATATATGGTTGGTGGAGCAATGCATTGTAACAAAATGCAGTTCCATTTGTAATTTATTAGTTTATTCAGCAGTGATAAATACATATTTACTAGTAGACTAAGACAAAATTTTGCATTTAAGAGTTATTTTCCCTTTTAAGAGCTTTTCATTTGAAACCTTTTTGAAGTCGGTTCACTTTTTATTAAAAATTTTTATTATGCAAGATGCTCAGTCACACATTGTCCAGTACAAGACTAAGGGGACATTCTGCCCACTTGGTACGAATTTTACTCCTCCAAAATAGTGCAGTCAAACTTATCAGTAATGCAAAATTCCTTGACCACTGTAGTCTAGACCTTTGCTTGTAAGAAATAGTGTTTTAACAGTTTTCAACATCTATCTACTACAATGTATTCTAGCTCTTAAAGATAATTTACATGTATTTCTATTAAATAATCAGGTCTATCATCACAACACAAGTTCAAACTTAAATATAAATATGCCAAGATATAGATTTTCTAAATTTTTAAAATGTGTTCAGGTTTTAGGTTTTACAATGAAATTCCCAAACAAAAGCCCAGACTTAAGAGCAAGCACTCTCAAGTCTTAGTTACTAAAACCCTTTCTACAGGGTAAGAGGTTTCTTAAAGCCAACCACCAAGAAATATTCACATGTTATGTTTTCAGGTACCATATCCATTTTTGTTCTTTTATTTTAATTACATGATTTTTCTATTAACTCATTGCATGGTGTTTGCATGGACATTTTTGTAGAGATTAAATGTTGCTCAATGCAATTTGAGGAGCTCAAGGATTTGAGGGAGTTCATGTCCAACAAATTGGATACTTCAAACGAGCTGCTAGAAGAGGTTAAGAAGAACTACAGAGAAATCGTGAAGCAAAATGAAGAACTTCTGAAGAAACACAATGAGCAAGCGAAAACTGTCAAGGATCTGCAAACCAAAGTGAAGCATACCTTGAGCAGTATTCTTGAAAAATATTTTCGGAATTCCTGAAACCAAGCGAGAGGACGTCATGGAGCTGGTGAAGGACATCGGGCAGCAATCAACCTGGAGGTGAAGAAGACGTGATAGCACATCAATTCCATCTACCAAGGTGGAAGGAAGTTGCTGTTGCTGATTGTGCAACTGCAGAACAGAGTGGTGAGGGACCAGTGGCTGCAGCATGCCAAGCAGAACAGGAACATCACAGCACCCCAGGTACACCAGACCTTCCCAAAGTCCAGGATCTTCATCAGTGAACACCTCACACACAGAAGTCAAGCTGCTGCTGAAGCGAGTGAAGAAACATTGTAAGCAAGTAGGTTACCAGTTTTACATGAGTGAAAGAGGGCAAAATCTTTGTGGGAAGGGAAAATGGGAAAGGTGTTACAAAATCAATGACCTTGATGACCACCAAAACTCGAGTAAACAAAAGGTCCAAAGCAAAACTTGTGGAGGTTAAAATGTATGTAAAATCTTAAAACAGAAGACAACTTTGAATCTAACTGGCGGTAGCGATAATTTAAATGAATGCACATTTTTCCTTCCTTCTCACGGATACAAACTAAGTATAATACAGTATGTTTAATTGTCTGTAGTTTAAGAAATAAGTTTAATCTCATAGAAATAATACTTAGTAGTTAAAACACAAAATTAAAATTCTGGCTTCGCTCGCGGCAATGCTTTAGCCGGACGGGTATGGGGCATTTGGCTTGTAGCTCGTTGGTTAGAACCCTTCAGCCTTTTAATAATAATAAGCTCGCAGGGCTAGTTCCCTTCTGTCAATGTAGTTTTGGTGTTTGGTCAAGCTAAAAAAGACTAGCTGGTTCGCTCTGCTTGCGTTGACGCTTCGTTATTGCTAGCATTTCGTTTGCTTATTGCCAGCTCACAAAATCATGTACAGTTAGGTTTCGCCCTTGTCTTTATGACCTATGGGTGATTTGCTCTTCTTTTAGCAAGTTTGTTATATTCAGAGCCCTTTACATTGCTCATAGTCAAGTAATGTCGTTGTCGGTATTTGTTTACAAGAGTGACTTATGATATCGTGAGCTAAAACTGATTTAACACTATGTGGAAGAGGCTCCTAAATATATAAAAATTTGTTTTGGGTGTGCAACTTATTTATAAGTGGTTTAAAGTGGCTTTAAAGAAGGGACTATTTTACGCCGCGGGGAGCACCGCGAACAACTGTCACTCATCTGTCAGTGACTTTTCAAATTAACTTAAAGGTGAATAAGTTATTATCGTTGTCAGAAGATTAATATTTTATAATCATATGTTTGAATTGTATTGTTATGTTTTGTTTATTTACTTCAACATTATAGTTTTGTTTGTCTAAACCTATCTTAGACCAATTAATTTAAACATGGTGCGAAACGAAATAAGAACAAGGGACAGGGCGTCAACAGTCGCCTGAGAGTCACAAAGAAGATGACTCAAGCTCAAAAACAAATCAAGAACATCGAATCAATATAAAACATCCCAATCCACTGACAGTCAACAGTGATGGAGAAATGGGTAAACGATGGACACAATGGATCAAACATTTTGAGTGGTATGCTATTGCAACTAATTTTTATGATTTCAGCATGGAAAAGCAAATTGCCATATTTATGACAATCATTGGGGATGACGCTTTGGAAATATTTGAGTCATTTGATGTTGATGAAAAAACTACTGATTTAAATACCATAAAAGCTAAGTTTTCTTCTTTTTCTCAAAGCAAAGCAACACAATCTATGAGCGTTTTCTATTCAACAAAATGGATCAAGAGACAGGAGAAACTTTTAATGAGTTTTTCAGAAGAGTAAACAATCTAACAAATGTGATTATGGCTCTATGAAAGATGTATTAGTACGCGACCGAATAGTGTGTGGGATAAGCAAAAATGAGGTAAGACAAAAACTTCTTAACATGGATGAGTTATCTCTTGATCAAACAGTAAAGATTTGTAGATCAGCAGAGGAAGTAGATCATCAATTAAATGCAATGTCGCAGAATAAAAGTCAGGAAATAAATCATATCAAACATTCTAAACCAGAGTTTAACCAAAATTCACATACCGCTCCTTACGATTGCTACAGGTGTGGTTCTAGTCACGGGTTACAAGCATGTCCAGCTTACCAAAAGAAATGTTTAAAGTGTGGGAAAATAGGACATTTTTCTAAAATGTGTCGTTCAAGACAACAACCTAAACCTCAAGTAAAACTCTTAGCAGAAGAGGCTAACAACACAGAACCAACTGTGGATATAGTCCATACCTCTGCAGATCAGTCACTATTTGTCAGCTCCATTGACACTAATAAACACAATGATCTAAGAAGCAATGATGACTGGAGTGAAATTTTAGCTTTACCACATGGCCAAAATGTTTCATTCAAACTAGATACAGGAGCCCAATGCAATGTGATAAGTGATGCTATAGCTAAAGCTAGCAGTCTCACTATCAGAGCTTCTCCAACCAAGTACCTTGTATCGTACACTAATACTAGACTTCCAGTACTTGGAGAGTGTGAAACAGAAGTCGTAACAAAAGCCAATAAAATCTATACTCTTAAGTTTCTAGTTGTAGCAAATAATTACATGCCAATTTTAGGTAAATCATCATGCCAGGTATTAAACTTGATCCGAAGAGTTCAAGACCTGCAATTTGAAAATAATGAGCAAAAAATCTTCGACGGAATAGGTTGTATGAAGGATTTTGAGTATGAAATTGATATTGTTGATAATCCTAATCTAAAAATTCATCCTCCAAGGCGTATCCCATTCTCTCTAAGAGATCAAGTTAAACAAGAATTGGACAGTATGGTTGAACTTGGAATAATAAAACATACTACTGAACCTACTCCATCAGTCTCACCTATGGTAGTTGTTCGTCAAAAGGACAAAATTGTATTAGTATGGACCCAACTGACCTGAATAAAAACATAAGAAGGAGACACTATCCTCTCCAAACTCTTGAAGAAATTGCTGCAAAGTTAAACGGATCTAAATTTTTACCTTACTTGATTGCAGAAAAGGATTCTGGCAAATAAGAGTTACACAAAATACATCAAAATAATTGACGTTTTCTAAGCCATGGGGCAGGTATTCTTATCTTAGGATGCCTTTTGGAATCGCATCCGCACCGAAATCTTCCAGGAGAGAATGAGTTCTATACTTAGCGGAATAGATGGTGTCGAAGTTGCAATGGATGACATTTTAATTCACACAACAACAAGATACTTTAGAAGATCGATGCGAATAAAGTAATGAACGCTTTGAACGCGCCAACCTAAAGCTAAACAAAGACAAATGCATTTTTGGAGTAACTGAAATCAAATTTTTAGGACATATAATTAAAAGTGAAGGTCTCTTACCTGATCCTTCTAAAATAGAAGCAATCAAAACTTGAAGACTCCTACAAACGCAAACTGAATTGCATAGATTTCTAGGGATGATCACATATCTTGGAAAATTTATTCCCAATCTGTCAGAAATAACAGCTCCACTACGAAAGCTTTTAACAAAAGATTCACAATGGTTTTGGGACTTCACTCAGGATACTTCTTTCAAACGGTTAAAGGAAATCATTTCTTCCTCTCCTCTTTTAAAACTGTATGATCGAAGCTACCCATAACTTTGTCCGTTGATTCAAGTTGTCATTCAGTCGAGACATGTTTACTTCAGGAAAATCAACCGTAGCTTACTCATCAAAGTCTCTAACACAGACTCAACAAAACTATAGTCAACTTGAAAAGGAAGCACTAGCTATCTCAATAGCTTGTAAAAAGTTTCATGAATACATATGGGGATCAATTGATTTAATCATCGAATCAGATCATAAGCCCCTTGAATCTATCTTTAGGAAACCTTTTACGATGCTCCTCCTAGGCTGAGAAGAATAATCATGGAGATCATTCCTTATCAGCCCAAAATCATTTACAAAAAAGGAAAAGATTTGTTTATTGCGGATACACTAAGCCGTGATTGTAAAAACGTTGAAGCTAAAGAAGAAGAACTATCTTTCAATGTTGATTTAGTGGTTGTTTTGTCAAAACAACGTTTTGAAGAGGCTCAAGAAATGACTTCAAATAACAATGAACTATCAGAATTGCGAGTTATAATAAAGGGATGGCCTGACAATAGAAAGACCCTTCCAGATATGCTACAAAAATACTGGTGTTACAGGGACGAGTTGGCTGTTCATGACGATTTAATATTTAAAGGCCAAAGAGTTCTCATACCTCCTGCACTGCGACCACTCACTTTGACTCATATTCATCTAGCCCACAGAGGTATAGAAGCTTCATTGAATGTGCAAAGGGAACATGTGTTTTGGCCAAATATGACAAACGACATTAAAATATACATCAAAATTGTAAAACTTGCAACAAACTGAAAAGAGACAGTCCGAAGATCAGCTTATACAAAAACAGTCCCAACAAGACCCTGGATGGAAGTGGGAACTGATTTATACCACTTAGCCGGTAAAGATTATTTAATAATCGCTGATACATATTCTGGATTTTTCGACTTTGTAGCTGTTAAGTCTACTACATCTGAAACAATAATAGGTGAACTTAAGAAGTGGTTCTCTGTACAAGTGGATCCGGTGGCGGATTGGTGTCGCCTGACTCGAAGAAACTCTTGGTTCCTGCGAAAAATTAGGTATCTTCTACTAATACTAAAATTGAACCAATTCAAGAACATCACTCCCAAGAAGATCTGAGAACTAGTAGTTAAACCTAAGAAACTTCGACCTTTAGAGAAAAAGAAGAGATGTCAGAAGATTAATATTTTATAATCATATGTTTGAATTGTATTGTTATGTTTTGTTTATTTACTTCAACATTATAGTTTTGTTTGTCTAATCTATCTTAGACCAATTAATTTAAACAATCGTGAAGTTAGGTTAGGTTAAGTTAGGTTAGTTTATTTTTATGTTGAACATATTTAAAAGAGGCTTTAAAGTTGGGACTATTTTACCAATGAAGACGGCATGAACGCGGTTTCTTGTGACGCACTCTATAGCAGAAGACAGTAGTGTCACCCACTTCAAATTAACCTAGAGGCTGAATAAGGTGTTATCGTGAAGTTAGGTTATCAAAAGTTAAGTTAGATTATTTCTTTTGGTAAAAACATCGTTTTTAATGGTTTCCTCAACTTTCCCGGAGTTAAAACATCATTTTTTGGACTTTTTGGAAGGTTTACATTTGGAAAAGTGCTAAAAATCCATAAGTCACTCTTCTCAATTTTAGCCGTTGTCCTTTAGGCTGCAAACTAGTAGATACTTATTTAGCTAACTAATTTTTTCTAATTTGAGTTCTTTTTACCTTAAACTATGTCGGGGAGCTATAGAATATTTGTCACTCAAAGTCAATATATGACCTTAAAAAGGTCAATATATACTAAATGGCTCAATATATGAAAAAAATCCGCTTAAATCCGAATTTTAACTAGTCCGAACAGGATTCGGTCCCAATTAGTTTGGATTAGATGGACTCTAGTGAATGTAAATACAGGAGTGCGCTCTCAGGAAAACTTATATTTCTCCATCAATAATAATTGTTTCAGAACAACAAATTTGGTCTTAAAATGTAATCACTAAGTAGTACAAATTTCATGTTAAAAAAATATGACTTTGATTTGATCATTTACCTATTTATTTGTCAAAGTTATTTCATATGAAGTTTTCTGTATTCCACACCCCAACCATCCACCTGCTCGGCAGTGTCTGAAACATGAGGAAAGGGCAAAGGTAACCCCACCACACCCAAAACTTACCCATCTAGCTTGCCAGTGATAGTCACTTACATTTAAAGCAGTACTTCTACAACAAAATTGTAAAATTTTACTTCAAAGATCATTGTAATTTAAAATAATTTGTAAACTGGAGGAGTATGCCTATCTAAAGTTAACCCTTAATCTTATTTTAGACAGTACCTAATTCTTCCCATTTGTCAGCGGCATCCAATATTCTGCACAGTGATTTACGAACTGAATAAGGTAGTTCATAAACAAATTTTGTAGTCATTTTGATATGTTGTCTAATGCAAACAAAGCAAATTTCCAATTCTAGTAGGAAGTAGGAACACTAGGTTGTAAGTAATAATAGGCACAGAGGAATATATACAAAAAAGTCCTCTGCGTAATAATTTGTCAATTGTCCACCAATAGGCTCCGTGAAGCTAGTCTGGAGTTAGACGATGGATACTGATAATACAACCATTGATTTAAAATGTATATTTAAAGTCAATGTCTCTACTACACTGCTACACGCATGATCGGAATATCCGTTCTATGATGCCCTTGTACAGTAGCTCATGTTTTCTGTTGTGTTCTTGTCATCTTGTGTTAATATAATTATTGATGACACGTTTTTTTAGCCTGATTGCGAGCTGTCAATTATCTTACGGAAATGGTAGATAATTAGCAAAACTGTTTTTATTTTGAGATACTGCATTTATGTATTACAAAACCTTTTGGTTTTATACCAATGAAATGCCATGTGCTGAATTACTTGATTTGTTTGAAGTACCTCATATATATTAAAAAGGTTTAAATTACTAAACTCATTTTAAATACACTCTAAATTCAATTATACTCATAATAGTGGTCGGCATCTCAAAATTGTAATCGTTATTAGAATGATCTTAAATGGTAGATTTATTGTTTTATTTACTTATTTTATTGTTGTTAATCAAAGCTATTTTGTATGTTATTAATGATGTTTTGCTATTAATATTGGGTTTTGTATTTTAAATTAATTTGTATTGTACTAGATTTTGAACCTTTGGCATAGGTTTTGTTTATTATGTATGTGATGTATATTTTTATGATAACACATAGAACCAATTTCTTTTTGTCTTGCTTGTAAACATAGAAACAATGTAAGATCATGTGAACCTTTGTATGACACTATTCAATTGTAAATGTACAAAAATGAATAAAGATATTTTGAATTGAATTGAATGGTTTTATTATTCTACACAAATTGCTATTTGTTATAATTTTGTTGAGCCTATCAATGGATAGTTCTTAATTTTCATGTCATTATACATTGTAGTTTTTACTTATTGTCGTTATCAAATGTAAATAAAAATTTTTAAAAATGTTTGTTATAAAAAAAAACAAATTGTTATTAAGAAATGTTGATACTAGTGATTTGCCTTCTACTTGTATAATGGGATTAAGTGGAACATGTACCACTCCGTATGTATAGAGTGGTATGTTTTGTTTCCTGTCAATGAATAAATTACTGAAAGAGTGTTGCAGCCGTAGCGCTAGCATTTGGAACCCACCAAAGTTGACTCCATTTTGTCTGCACGCAGCTCCACCCACAGAGCACTCACCATGTACCAACCGGTGGGGTATTAAATGATCGAAGTTCAACAGATCGAACGTGTTTTCGTCTGTTTTGCTGGTTCAAATGTTCGAAAACAGGCTACGCTCAAATGATCGAAAATTTTGGTGTTCCGCTCATTTGATCGAATGGGAATTTGTCCCCGTATTATCCCTGCATTACCCTGTGAACTATTTTCACTCTACACAGCCCTAGTACCGATCAAGCTAAAGTAGGTTAGAAACTTGATATTGGAGAATTAGTAGGTAAAGGTCACAGAGTATTTATTTTATTTATTGTAGGATAGTGGCTCATGTACATAATTTATATTTTCTGTTATTGTTAATGTTCCCCAATTTATATTATATTAAACATCCACCCAGCCGCATATCCGAATTACTGTTACCTGTTACAGCGTTTGGGAACAACGCAGACAGGCAAGCGCTTCAAACAGTCGGTAGCATTCGCCAGTTATTTGCTGTTCAGCGACATATTTCCAGGAGCGAGAGGAAATGATTTATGATTGGCCAGAAAGACTGCAATCGAATGAAATGGCTGACTTTAACGTCTTTGTTAGTATCGTTACAAATGTTCAACATTACGGGGCTGTTTATTGCCGACGATTTGAGATGCCGCCTATGGGTTAAATGTTATTTGTTTGCAGCGTGAACACAAGTTTGTCGAGCTACGCATTTTTGCGCCGCTGAATTTGAAGTTTCGCTTTTGTTTCCGCACGAATCACTCTCACGTGGCGGTTTCAACTGCTCGCACTGGCTTAACTAGCCTTTCATTAATGCCGGGTTGTAGCCGTTGCTTACAGCTATTTGCTGTATAATGTCTTTTTTAATGCGTATATATTAAAATATTATAAAATAAAATATAATAATATAAAAAATATATAATAAAAATAAAAATATTATTATATATATTTTATATATATATATATAGCCTAATTCAACAATTTTTCAAACAGTTAAAAGCTCCTCCCGTCCTTTCCGGAACTCACCCTTAAATACATCTATAAACTATATTGAACAAAAATGAAAAAAAATGATAGCGTCAAGGATAACCTAAGACCAAAAACCTACTAGAGCTACATATTTAAAACCATACCGAAAAACGAGGAATAAAGCTCAATAACTCGTCAAACTCCTGGTGTAACAAGCTAATATATTGGTCTTCTGGCACAGAAAACCTAATCAAGTCAGAGCTGCCTAATACCTCCACACCAAACCGGTCTTGCGTTGGCAACCCGGCCGCTGGCTGAATTTCCGGCATCTGGTATCGATCGGCAATGCGGCACGTAATTGTAATCTTGGCTTTACATCATTTCGTGACGACAAACCAAACGAAAGGCGTTAAGCCGGTTTTGATCGACCACCATTCGAGCTCAGTGGCGCCGATGGCTGACGCCGACTTCGTACCTTCATTCCGCTCACTCTGCTTTCACGAGCTATATTCCGAACGAGCCCCGATAGATAACATGCCACTGATGTTTGGTGCCGTTGTTCCTCAGCAAACTGGCAGTTTTAATGGTGTTTGATTTTGGTATCAATGTCCCAGTTGATGTCTACCGTGATGCGGCTGGCTGCGAAAACTGCGTGATCTAGGCTTACAATCCCACGCCACTCGACCAGGTATTTGGTATATTGTTTAGGAAATAAAGAGATGTAGAATAGTTTTTGCAGAAAGTCGGCGACTCGTTGGTCATCTACTACCTGTGGGGGACTATAGACTAGGAGCTGAGGAAGATTGCTGTCCATTTTCTTCCTCAATTGGCCAATCAAATCAGTAGGCTCATGTTATGCATGTTTGTGGTTTACCTACGGCTTTACCAAACTTTAAAGCATAATTATAAATGGCTATATGTCCAGCGGGGCCTGATCACGAAAACACTGAGCCTTAGCATTGATTTTAAATGTTTATTTAAAGTCAATAGCCTTAGGAAGGACAGCAACGATAGAGTGAGCGCAGGTCCAACTCTGAATACTTTTATAGCATTGAATAAAATCATTAGCTGCAGAAATATAATTAAAGTCAATCATTATTAAGCATTCTAATAAGTATTTTAATCCTGTAGTATACTGCAGTTATAGCAGCGCAAGTAATGTGCACCAGATATGACGGGCAGTATACAGTTGAATGGGGCAGTTGGGCCTGTAACAGTGTTTGTGTGCATGTCTGCGTCATTGAGGCTGGTTCATTATTAAAAATAGACATAATTTGGAAAATAATTTTATTTATTTAACAACTCAACAATTGTACAGCATTTTTCTTCCTAACAGTGTTTGGATTAGGCGGATTTTCGGATAAGCGGGGTTCGCATTAGCGGGACTATAGTGTAATAGGGATTTTCAATCAGCCAATCATTTACCTTGGATTTAAAACCTTTGGAAAGTTATTGACCAGGCCAATAAACAAACCTAACCTGAAATGGTCAAACCTAAAGCTATGGTTTCCTAGGAAAAGGTTTACCGCTATATTACGGCCGTAATGTAGCAGTGAACGTAACCGTGACGGTGGACGCAACACAATATTTAAACATATGTAGATAAAAACAACTTTTGACATGTTTATTTTAGTTATTATATCTGGTTTAGGTATATAGTAATGGGTAAGCTACTTTTGTCTACAAAACAATATGTGTCACCTGGCGAGAAACCCCTTAAGTAGTGTTCACCGCGACTTTACGTCCACCATTTTCTAGGAAACCACTCTCATCTGATAACATTGAAAACAAAACTCACCGTCATATTATGTGTAATGTAGCGGTCACCGCTTTCTAGGAAACCATAGCTGAACCAGATTGATCAAAATATAATGTCATTGTGCACATGAAAACAGTCCATACACCATCGACTTTGTTGACAAGATCACTACTGGTGCGCAGTAAAGTGATTGATTATTGGGATAAACTAGGCCTTTAGCGGCTCACTCTTCCTTCATAAACATGAACCTAACCATAAATGAAATAAGTCTAATCTAAATTGAAAGTACATCTTTTCAAACTTTTACTACTGAGGTGTAAAAAGCTAGGCTTAATAGGCTAGTCCTACTAGTCTACTACTCGATAAGTTATGCACGTATACTAGGCTTGCCAGGTTAAAATATTGCGTTTACATTACTTGACTTTACACAATCATGACCATACAATAAGCCTAGTTTAATAACAATATATATTTGCTTTGACAATAAAAATATTGAGTCGCAAAACACAAATTACAATAAAATGAAATGAAAAATTCGCACTCACTCACACTAAAAGTAATCGCAAATAATATTTACCAATCTAATTTTGTAACTGCTCTATTAAAATGTATATAATTATTACATTTCTTTAGTAACAAATTAGCTATTTAGCGTTTATACAAATTAAGATCGATAATTATATTTCATTATTCTATTTTTATTACAATATCTTATAGCAAAAGATATTTTAGAAATATAACAATGCATAATTCCTTTTGTGGTACCGTATATCAGCTTTCTACCTACTTTTACCCAACCGCTACTCGCCATTTCAAAATCCGCCTTCTGAGTTTGTCCACAATTCACGTTATGTTCAACAGATCGAAGGTTAAATGCCCGAAGTTTAAATGATCGAAATTCGAACTGTTGAACTTCGATCTGTGAGCCCTCACCGTACCAACCCTATGTTGGGGCTTTCATTCGAATAGTCTGGTGGGAGCCTTCTTTTTCGTTGACGTAGCCAATGACGAGCCAACATCAGGTGACCATTGTCTGCTTTCAACCACAGAGTACCATACTCATAAAGATAAAAAATGTGTATTCTCTATAGACCTGGTATTATATTAAATCTGTTACCCTCGTCTCACTACCTTGTAGTTGGTCTACTACTAATCTAACTTTTGAGCAGTCGAACGTTTCGTGGTGTTTTGCTAGGCAATAATCAAAATCCAGTACCAGTAGGGGATCAACTGCTCAAAGAGGTGGATCACGCCAATCTTTAGGGCCATTTATAGATCAACTTTATGTTGGGACGTCCAAGTTGAATATTTTCAATTTATGCTGGCTTTCTTGTTTATATACAACATTTAATCTGGTAATGTGAAAGTGAACATAAACTTAGATTCAATTACATTTGCCAACTCAGTATAAAATCGTTTCAAACGTTTTAGGTGAAGGCAATGTAAAGATATTAATTTTTGGAGATGTTCTCTACACGAAGCCCTTGAGGTTTGATTGCAAATTAAACGAATTGCTGTTTTTGCAGAATAAAATACATCCTTCTTTTTCTACAGTTACCCAAAAATACGATTCCATAAGACAAACGAAATTGTATGATTCCATAGTAAACTATATCTGAAGAGTATCTATAGAACATAAATCTTGCATTTGCCTCAGCAGAAAACCCATATAAAAATATCTCTTTACAAAACGTGATCAACTTACGAGTCCCAACATTAAGGGTTGATCTATAAATGGCCCTAAAAATTGGGTGTGATCAACTTCTTTCAGCAGTTGATCCCCTACTGGTACTGAATTTTGATTATTTCCTAGCAAAACACCACGAAACGTTCGACTGCTCAAAAGTTAGATTAGTAGTAGACCAAAATAGTAGACGAGGTAACAGATTTAATATGGTCTATAGAGAATACACATTTTCTTTATGAGTGGTACTCTGTGGTTGAAAGCAGACAACGACGTCATTGTCTCGCCATTGGCTACGTCACACGAAAAGAAGGCCTCCACCATGACTACCCGGAATGAAAGCCCTATGTTGGAGACCCCAACCAACCAATAAAGTGTTGACGTTATCTTGAGATTATTGATAATACGATTACCCTGTAACTTGATAGCATTGGATTGCAAGTTGCAACTATAACACTTTTATTTAGGGTATCTAACGGTATTTTTAGTCAACCTGACCAAGTAGACAGTACGGTCTTAATACTGCAATGGTTGTTAAAGCTGCAGGATTGGTTATTTTCGTCGAAAATTCAAATAGAATTTTATTAATGCAAGCTTCTTATGGTGACCATCACTGGACTCCGCCTAAAGGTAACACTACATTTTGATGCAGGGGCTATGTTTTTGCAATTGAAAGCCACTGTATGCAGGGCTCGATCCCTTCGATCCTGTCTGTGGTAGGCTGTCTCAGGTTCTATATCTGCTGAATAGGTAAGGGATGGGTGTTATCAAAGCCTACATGCTAACAATGTTGCATGTTTTTTTCTAATGTCATCTGACATGTATTCAGCTTTGAGTGCATGTGCTGCTTTTAGAGAGGTCCAGATTTTTCAGAAGCTTATGTTTGGCAATTGAACATCTGTAGTGCAGTTAGAAAGCATTTTTGCCATTTGTTCCATCAATTAACAATACCCAATTTTAATTGGGGACGGTTCCTTACGTGTCGTCCGTTATTGAACTAATAAGAGCCCTTGCAAGGCTCCATTACAATCTGTTCCTGTCAGCACTGTGCTAAGTACAACTGCAACGTCTCGCCAACAATTGGCCTGAAACGCATACAGACTCAGTAATCATAACACTGGCTGAACATTGCCTGGGTTTTGAGTTAACCACTGGAAAGGTATATATTTTAATGAAAGTACAATTAATCGCCTACATGTTTGCCTAATTTGTTGACATGTGTATCTTCAATTCGAGCGGATAATGGCCTTTTGGTATTATTCCCCAGCATACTATTAAGACGCTGAGATGAGTAATTTAAAGAGCCATCGTAGGTTTGTTTGAACATATGACTTGTCCCGGGCTATTGCAACTCCATTGTTATGGACAACGAGAACAAAACTATTGATCACTACACAGTACCGAAACGTCACCACATCTTATTCACTAACACTATACTTACTACAAAAAATCATAAAAATTAGGTGTATTTATAATCTAACCGGACACTTATCAGTTTCTTGACTGACCATTACCACTTGCAACTAAGAGCCAATATGCAACCTCTTCTGCTCATCGTAGAGCCTAGTGCATGCGATATGCAAAATAGAAACAAAACAAAGACAACTTCGCCGCATTAGCGGGGCATTTACTCGGCCTTTTATGTTTCCAGTCAGTCAACCTGTTTCACCCCCTATTTTTTTCACGACACCATTTTTAGCGGGCCCTTTACAATTCTTGGCACTCAGACACAATAAGAGAGAGGTTTCAATATTCCGGGTTCGACTTTGCCTGGACAGGAAAACGAAACTAGACATGATTAGGTTCTGGCATGGTTCCTGAAAAAGTAACTGCCGTTACTTTTAACCGTTAATAAAATTTTAACGATTAACAGTTAAAAGTTTTAAAAAGTAACGGATTGAAAATTTTAACAATTAAAAGTTAAATGTTTTAAAAAGTAACGGATAAAAGTTAACGATTAATTGTTAATTTTTTTAATTGTTATTACCAAATCTGGATTTTTCCCATCTTTACCTCCTGGTTGTACATTTTGCCTAGCTGTGTGAAAGTTATGGAAGGTATGTGGTTTTCAGTGATGTCATTTTTTCGAAGGTCATCTTTTTTACTTGTGATCATTAAAAACCCACGAAGGGTGAATAATCTTAAAAAGTGTCATTCACTAATCTACATTGTTTAATCTTTTGTAAAACCGTTGGAAAGACATAAATGTATGACAAAATTTAAAAAAAGATCCGTTTTAGCAAAAAAAAAAAAAAAAGAAATGTGAACACTCCACGGTGTGGAGTTTTAGTGTCCTCCAGCCATTTTGTTTTGTATGTCAACAAGAGTTTACAGCACTCATGACTTTGAGAAGCCATATACCTTCCTACTAACTCTTTTTCTACCCATTTCTACATTGTAAGCTTTTAAGTTCACCAGTCGCCAACATGATGGTATTTATTCGTGTCCTGCTGAAAGACAGTTATCTGGGCACCTTTTGGGTCACAACTAATATTTCCAAATTTTGTATAGATTTGTGTTTAAAAGTACTTTTATTTGAAACTAGTCGAGAGTACCCTGTTTCTCACAAGGGTTTCTTAACATAGTTAAATGTTATTAGAGAGAATTTAAAGAAACAATAGTTTAATTTGAAAGTGATAAGAGTTATAATAAAGTTTATCACTTTCAAATTAAACTATTGTTTTAATGGTTTTGCGGAAGACATTGCCAACCAACTGAAGATTTAAAGAAGTTAATATGTCTTCATCTTTTAGAAATCAACATAGCTGTGTGTAATTTTAATAAAACTGCAAATTTAAAAAAAGTTTTCTATATATGCTGAGGAAACCCATTTAGTTTACCTGTTAGTTCACCATCTTCTCCTTATAAGTGTTGGCTACCTTGTGAGAGTCATAGTTACCTCCTCTGTTCTGGCCGTCTTTAGAGCCCACTTTGATTTTATGTGACGTATTTTGAGGATGTTATATGGACATTGAATGTAGCTAAAGACACACTCCGTGATTAGCTTAACCTTTAAGTTTCGCCGCCACAGTTTCAGCCGATTTCAACTTATAAGCGGTCCAAAATGCCTAAAAACATTTTCAGAGTCCACTTTGGTCTCTTGCCATTTATTTTGTAGATGTTGTATGCATATGAAATATATCTAAAGACACATTTAGTAATGGGCTTAGCCCTTAAAAGAAGTTTCAGCGCCATAGCTTCAGCCGATTTTGAGTTACAAGCAGTCCCATATGCCTTAAAAACGTTACAGACAGACACATGTCCCCCTAGGCTCCATACTTAGCTCCTAACTCTTCTTGCTCTATGTCAATGGTGTTGGCTCATCAGCACAAAAAGGACAACTCGTCCAGTTGGTAAATGACACTACTCTCTGTCTTAAAGTATATCTACAATCCATGAACGCATTGAGCTCAACAGTTCAATGCAACATTTCATCAAGCTCAATCTCAAAACAAATTTGACAACATCTTCTTTCATTTACTTCAATTTGCGGCGGACGATCTCAGATAAAAAACCAACAGTCATGTTGGATGATTCTGTGGTTGAAGAAGTCTACTCAACAAAATTCCTTGGAATACACCTTGATGGAGGTTTGACTTGGGATTGTCACAGAAACCGTGCACGAAGTTAGCCTCAGGCATCTTAGTTTTGAGAGAACTAGCAAAATATTGCCCAACTCAGGTATTGATTTTTGCTACAACTTTCCTGGCTCACATACAGCACATAAACATTTGTAACCTTTTAATAAAAAATTGAAAACCCTACATTAACCTTCTCAGAAATTTCCAAAACTCAACAATATACCATTGCATAACAAAAAACTAAAATCATCTGATTTACAGTGTCTGACAAAACAATTGTTTCTATAAACAAAACATATCATATGCAATTATATAAATTATTAACAATTGGTATCAGTTTTAGATTTAGGAGGTCAAGTGGATGTAATTTATACTGATTTTGAAAAAGCTTTTGACAAATTAGACATTTAATCTTGCTTTAAAAATTAAACTATTTTGGTGTTTTGGATTCATTGATTTTTTTCCTCTTACCTGTATAATAGAGTTCAATTTGTTTCATATGGTGGATTTTCCTCATCTGAATTCCCTGCCTCATCAGGGGTTCCCAAGGTTCAATCCCTGGTCCTCTTTTTTTCAATATTTCAATATTTTTATCAAAGACATCTCTAGGTCCATAAAAAGTTGTAAATTTCTTCTTTACGCTGACAATTTAAAATTATTCAGAAGTATAAATGATGTTTCAGACAGTAAAAAAATTCAAGAGGACATCGACCGGCTTATTATTTGGAGTAGTAACCATTTAAACTTCCATGTGGACAAGTGTTTTGTTATGTCTTTTACAAAAAGGTCTGACATAAATAAAGTAGTTTTCAATTACTCTATGAAAGGTAAATAACTCAGTATGAAATCAAGCATAAATGATCTAGGACCCAACCTTCGACCCAAAGTTATCTGTTATTGATCACATAGTCTCGATTTGTAAATCAGCATATTCTATAATAGGGTTCATCCGTAGATCCTGCAATTTCCTGAATAATACTAACGTTATTAAATCACTTTATTTTTTGTTAGTGAGATCAAGTTTTGAATTTGGCTCTATGGTGAGGAATCCGTATCAGGCTTATCTTAAGTATCATCAGGCCAACGTCTTTTCTTTTCTCCTGGAAGCCAACATCTGCTGGTGAACTTTTCAACATTGTTAAGAGATTTAAAAACTCTGATAGCGTTGATGCTAATGGCATGTCTGTCAATGTCCTTGAGGCTGTGATTGAGGTAATAGCTGAACCGCTCGCTCTGGTCTTGAACCAATGTATGGAACTAGGAGTGTTTCCTCACTTTATGAAATTTTCAAAGACCCTGTGTTCAAAAAGGGAAATCTGCCAACATGGAACGCTACCGCCTATGTCTATCATTCCTGTGGTTGCTTAAGTATATGAGACTATCATTAAAAATCAGTTGATCACTTATTTTGAAACAAACCACGATGTTTTCACCTGAGCAGCATGGTTTCGTCAGGGGTGATCCACTGTTTCCGCATGCGTGACCTAGTTGATAAAATCTCTGCAGCCTTCAAGGAGCTGAAATTATGTCTTTGACATTATGTGATTCAAGTAAGGTTTTGATTGTATCTCACATCAAACCCTGCTTGACAAGCTAAACATATGGCCTAGCTGGATCTGCATTTGAACTACTCAAGTCTTATCTTGGAAATCGCTACCAGATCCTTTCCACAATGGAGCTCACTCCGTCCTTTCCCAGTGCGTCATGGTGTCTTCCAAGGTTCGGTCATGTGACCTGTACTTTCTTAGTGGCTATCAATGATCTTCAGCTTGATGGCACACACTCTTATTGGGTTAAAATGACAGGGATCAACTTATTGGAGAAAGTGCTAAGAAATGGTTCTTTCAGAAACAAGCAACAAAAATAGACTCAGAGTTTGATTTGTTCCCTGTGAACATCCGCTGCCACTCTGGAGAAAGTAAAACTGGGTTTTCAACTGGACAGTAAGCTAAAATGGACTGCACACATTGAGGATGTTTGCTCTAAACTTGCGAGGGTGACATTTTGCCAAGAACTTACCAGCCTATAGTCTCTGATTCTTTTCTGGTTCATGTGTACAATGCAGTCTTCCACAGTCTTCTTAGTTATGGCTTTCGACTGTGGGGACATTCTTTTAAAACCATGCAAGTCTTGATCCAACAAAAGCGCAGGTTGATTCACTTGATAAGAGCGACAGGTGGCTGTGGTGGCTTGCTTGCATCGGCTGGCTTATGGAGCGCTCGACAGCAGGTCTCTGTTATCAAAACTAAACTTCAATGTGCCTCGGCACAATTCTCGTTGTCAATTCCTGCTCTCTCCCTCCTTCTCCCACACTAATCTTGGTGCCAACTAGCCCATCAATACAATGGTGCAAACCTACGATTCATTGCCAGCTGATTTTGATTTGTTCAACTGTTCCATTAAAAACCTTAGGAATCAATAGTTGAAATCAAACTCAAGATATTTACTGTCAATTAACAAATAATGCATGACAACGTCAAATATTACAAACATGTTTTATAATTAAGGCACAAATACATTATTTGATGTAAAAATAAATAAACCATCATAAACAATAATGATATTATATTTTTATTTTGTCTATATGTAACATTTATTGTTATTGTTACTGTTATATTGTTATTTAATCATAGTCTTTTTATGAAATTATATGTCACTGATTGCAAAAGTAAATTTTAACTATTACAAGACCATTACAATATGTCATTATTACTTAAAAAATCATTTATCTTGCTTTACAACTTTACATTGATTGTGCATGAAGACAGTACAGAGCCTATATATTCCTCTGTGGTACAGAGTACAGACCACATGAACTCGCAAACTATTTGTTATTTATTTGTAGACATTTTTTAGGCTACGTCTGTTAGTAAAAAAATGTATAAATTTAAAAATGCAATATATTTTGATATCAAAATTTTCTGATATCTTCATCAGTAATTTGTTATTATATTATCAAATTATCTTAACCTTTAGGTGTCATTTTATTTTTAAATTTTCATAAAAGCCTCCCGTATGGGTTTCCCCAGTCCCCTGTAAGCAAAATTTCAGCAAAACCCTCTCTGGTACGGTGCATTACCAGTCATTGAACCACACCTCTGCAGGGATTTACGCCCTCTAAACTCAAAAGTGCCATCTCCACCTCACTGGATTTGATAGAGCCATTTTTCTCTTCAGTGATCCTCGGGTCATTGTGGCCCCGCACCGGCATGATCAACAACTAGCATTGCATTGCCAGGCGCACCGGGTGGGATTCAACCCCAGCTGTACAGACAGGGGCCAGCTGTCGTCACTATAACCACTAAACCACCGGGCTGTTTATTGTGGCCGGTGAAACTCACACGAGTTGCCGAGGAGGGAGAATTGGTAGTTTAGCTCTTCTCACAAGGGGCGTTAGTGTTGCGTAGTGCCGCATATCAGGGTGAGTTTCAACCGGTCTATATACTACATCCAAGCGTTCAAAAGTAAATAGCTTTGTCGACCTATAGTACCGCGACCTCAAAGGGTTAAATACTGCAATGTAAATGGGTGTAAGAATGCATTGTGGTATAAATAAAATAAATGAATAAATATTTTATGAATTGTTTATTTAGGTCATGTAGATGAAGGAGAGTCTGATTTTATAACAGCATTAAGAGAAACAGAAGAAGAAGCTGGATTTAAGGAAAAAGATTTAAAAATATTCATGGATTTCAACAAAGTTCTTGAGGTAGGCAGATATACAATATAGTACAGCACTTAAACGGGGTTGAGCATGCACTTCCATTCATACACAGTTTTATTTTTGATTATTGTTAAGACCCCCAAGGTGAATATGAAAACATATGTTGTCGCCCTCCCAGGCGGTGCCCAACCTGGGGGGGAGGGAAGTTAGCCATAATGAACCACTCACAACTCAACAACGGAAGTAGATGGAAGGTTCCAACAAACTGTATTACGCCAATAAAAATACGTTCTTCAAAAAAAGGCCCTTACAAAAAAAGTCGTACTACCCTTAGTTCTTGAGTAAATACGTATTTTCTTACCTAATACAACTTTCAATTGCATTTGTATTCAATTTTCACACCTATAATCCATTAATTTATTCGAAAACTAAGAATGATACAAATTATGCGACAACTGGTGTTTTCGTGTTCCTATATTTGGCCTTTATAATAATCTAAACTTTTGTGCAATTCAATGTACATGCTAAACTACTTTTCTGTCCCGGGGGTCAAAACGGCACAAATCGCTCATAACCCTAGACCAGAGGTAGGTAGAAGGTTCTAACAAATGTTATTATACTAATATTAGTGAGTTCTTCAAAAAGGGTCGTTACAAAAAATGTCGTATCACTCTTAGTTTTTGAATTCAGTAAATGGATTATAGGAGCAAAATTGAATAAAAATGCGATTTTAAGTTTTATTAGGAGAGAAAATACGTATTTACAACTAAGTGTAGTACGACTTTTTTGTAAGAGTCTTTTTTGAAGAACGTAATTTTATTGTTGGAATACAGTTTGCTGGAACCTTCCATCTACTTCCTTTGTTGAGTTATGAGTGGTTCATTATGGCGAACTTCCCCTCCTCCCCTCTAGGTTGGTCACCACCTGAGATGGCGACAACATACATTTTTTTGTTCACCTAAGTGGTCTTAACAATTATCAAAAATAAAACTGCTTATGAATGGAAGTGTATGCTCAACCCCGGTTAGGTGCTGTACTAATATAGGTAGATTTGTGATGTACAATACAATCTTTGAGTCTTATATTTTGTATCACTTTGCATATTTGAGCTTGCAAAATATAGGCTTCTTAATTACATTGTTTTATTGTATTTTTTTATCACATCCAACCTGGGACCAAATATACAAGGGCCTAGTCACTGGCTCAAAAAGGTGGTTCACGGGCTGAGGAGGAGTGGCGTCCACGGCGATGATAGCTCCTCTGCTACTCCTATACCACAGCATGGCCGGCAGTGGGCGCTCATTCTAACACGTCTACCATACACTAGAAGTTAACAATGCCTATGATAGTCACATAATATTAAAGTGTATTAAGCGAATGGAACCATATTTTTTTCAAATTATTTACCTCATGATAATTTATTAAAATTGCGTTTTGAAGACAACTATTGTCATTCTTAGGCTATTGTTGCCCGTTTACACTCATAAAACGAGTAAATAACAGTTGTTGGGTTCAAATTTTGCTAAGTTTCTATTTTATTGTAATGGTTATACGTTTTAATATTTAAATATATTAGCCAATATAATACTTAAAATAACAATAAAACTTCCTCTCTGCGTTTATATTAATGTATAAGCAAATACATGTTATTCCATTTATATCTGCTTATAAAACAGGCTTGGGACTGTCTTAGAGGCCAAATTAAAAGTTTTATTTACATATGTACATATATTTGTATGTATTTACATATGTACATATCTATTTTTCATATTATCTTCGTAATCTTCACTACTAAAATGATCCCTACACACACGAGCATTGTTGAAATTCAACCCGTCTTCACGTTTACACTTCACAGCCCATGATTTAGCAAGTTCCAGGTCAACTGGAAATGTATGGTACACTACACTCAAACCTAGTTCTCCTATAATAATTCCTATAATAATTTTCCTATAATAATTTTTACAAGTCGCCACAGCACAATTCATCGCTAACTACCCGTGCAGCTACAATTCTCAATATAACTTAATGACAAGTCCACGATAATTAACTACTAATAAAAACGCAAAAAAGTAAACAACCTGCTACAACAGAGCGTAACACAACCTTCTCTACCAGCACTTGGTGAAAAGTGAGGTTTAAATAAGAAAAATGAAACCAACATCCTACCAATATTTATTTTTAAACATCCTGGAATTTACTCATGTATGCGTGTGAACATCCGGTTCTCACGGTAAATAGCCATGGGGTAAAATCAATGTATTATTCAGGTCAAGTATTTAAAATGATTTGTGGAATAGCTAATAATGTGTTATTTCTTCTCAATTCCAGGAAACACATTTTTAAAATTAAATGGTGAGAGAAGATATATTCAAATCAATGCAGTTTTGATTAAAATTTATCGCTGATTATGAAAATACCACATTTTTAATGTGGCATTTTCAAGTGACTCAATATAAATTGATAAGTGGCGTGCACTAAAACTCAATGCTAGCTATCTTGAACTGAGCAAGCGTCTATCGCCATTAGCTGCGTGCGGCCCCCTTCCACTCGGGGACTTAAAAGTTAATGTTTGTAATATTGCAAAAATAATATGTTGGATTGGCGTTGAACTACTACAAATGTGAACCCATTACAAAGTGGAACTAATAACGTAAAAAGAAATTGTTGCATAACATTGTTTTGTAGTATTGGATCAGTAAAATTTAATATACAACTATTTAAATTAGTTGTTAGTTCTTTAACAATGTACATAATCAAGTCGTGTGATTGCAAAAGTAGGTCTAAAACAGAGTAATGTAGTTTGCCGCGGGGTCTAATGATAGCTGGACAACTGGTCTGCTGTCTGGTGGGCTACGCAAGTGGTGGGCTTTGAATATACACTTCTAGCCACTGCGTTGCTAGCAGCGCAGCCCATTCCTCGCCCTCAGCGTCTATCCCTACCACATAGGTAAGCGTCAAGTGAAGGCCGAACAATGCTCTTCACCTACACGAAAGATTCGGTCTTACCGCGAGCAGCCAGGGGCAACCATAGAGGCATACTAACTTTCTGTACTATCGAGGCAACCATCGATTATTGCTGTCGACCTTGTATCTTACTCACTGTCGTCGTTGATATGTGATCCCACGGACTTTGAAACGGACGAATTAAATGTTAAAGTTTGATTTTTCTTCTCTAAAACATAGGTGAAGTGATTCTTCACTCCCTTCACCTGACGAGCTGCCACTGCATCTAACTAGGAGTTTAGTGAACAATAGACCTGGTGCTTTAAATTTGAAATATTCCGCACTAAAGAAGAACAACCCAGAAAACCGGCTGTTTCATAGCTGATTGGAGTGAGTTTCCTTTGTGATTTATAACTCAAAAATCTAAAGACATGAGATATGAAATGGCTAACCATACCTACTTTAGTTGGTTAATAACCTAAGATTTAGTCAATTTAGATGCATGTAACTATTTGCCTTGCTTTAACCTGAGATTTATGCACTATATTACCAAAGACCATGCTGTTAGGAACCAAAATAAATAGTTATCATCAATACATAGGTAAATATCTATTTAGCCATTTTATACAACTTGTTTTCACTGCTACTTACTAACCAAAAACAAAACATATTTCATACAAAGTTCTTTATTGCAAATCTATTAATAAAACGTCGCTGTTTGTAATGTTATTAAATTGGGTATTCAGTATATTTTAAGTCACTAATAAACAAATAAAAGACAGTCTATATTATAATCTGTAACCCTCGCTCTACAGGCTGTTTGCTCCACCTACAGCCTCTCATGTGTTTAATAGCTGCTCTATTGCTACGAGTGTTAATTAATAATATAAGTTGTAAAGGAAAAGTTCATATCAATTTCTTAAAATCAGACACCTCAGTCTGCTTTTAATATTTTGCAATATATTTAATTTGAAACTTATTGGTAAAATAAAAGTGCAATAAAAATTATGTATTTTACAGTACAATGTTAAGCGGAAGCCCAAGATGGTAACCTACTGGTTGGCTGAGTTAATTGAAGAAGAAACTCCAGTGAGAC
>JAHHFQ010000216.1:0-51275 GCA_018831715.1 Matsumurasca onukii | reverse complement strand
TAGAACTGTGTTCTATTAATCTTCCCAATGTTTAAATTAATTTTATGCGATATGATGTACTGTAAAAACTCAAGTGTGTAATCATTTATAAAACTCTTTTTGGCTACTCTTTTCTTTAAATACACACAAAATCTGAAATCAGGGAATTACAAAACTTTTACTTTCAAATGTATGCTAAGACCGCATTAGTATATTTTAAATAGGCATGGTTAGATCAAATTATTCTCTCTTTAAAGATTTATAAAACCCAAATCATGCCTATTTCTCTAAGATCTAACACAGATTATCATCTAAATCACATTGCAAATCATAGCTGTACGACTACGACAACCTTCCATGCATCTGTAAATCAATTGAAAAAGTTTCCCACTACAAATACTTGGGTGTTGTATTCGATCAAAGGCTAAACTGGACAAACCATTTATGTAGATTATATTAAGAAAAAGATTCGTAAGTACAATTTTGCTTTTAAACAAATTAGGGACGTTTTGAATTGTGATGAATAATACTCGCATACTATGCGTATTTACAATCACTACTGTCGTTTGGAATAATTGCCTGGGGAATCATAAGCTATAGTAATGTTATCTTCTACTTAATTAAAACGTTTTACCATTGAAAAAAATGGAATTACGTCAACAAAACTTAGGTACAATACACAAAATGTTCTCCATGAAAGCAAATAAGTGATTTCCTTTTTACATTGTGTTTGTCTTGGTTGGAATACAGATAATACAAAATGTTGGATAAGCGAAGAATGGATAAGTGAGACTCAGTTGTAGTTTCCTCAGAATATTATACAATAGAAACTGCATAGTTCATTAGGCTTTTAATCAATTACCCAATCTAGGGAACAGTCAGCCCTTTGTAACATGGCTACATTCAGTATCCATCACAAAATACACTCTAAAATGGTCAGTGTTTCAAGTAAGTAAGATTATTAAAGATTGTAGTGTACAATGCTTTGAAATATTTAACGATCAAGGAATAAAAATTCTTCTGTAAGTCCTTTTCTTTAGCCTACTTAGAGCTTCAGATGTGGAAGCAGTCGGTTATAAAATTCAACTTTGTCTTTTTAATGAGATAGGCGTCAACAATTTTGCTTTGACAAAGTGATGAAAATTTGCGTGTCATCTGATTTTTATGATGATGACTATAGCTACTGATTGTCAACATTTATTTGAGTGTTGTAGTTAAACTCAATTGTAGCCCTTGGCTTTAAAATTTAAAAGATGTCCAACAAAAGATTTCTTCTTGTTATAAATAGCTAAATGTTGTTTTGGTTCAGAACTCTGAAGGTTCCTGATGTGTTGGCTTGTAGGAACACATAGACAGTATGAAGCCTGGGAGTGTGGTGGTGGACCTGGCTGCAGAGACCGGTGGCAACATAGAGACAACTCGACCAGGGGAGGTCTATGTTTACAATGAAGTTACTCACGTCGGACTCACAGACCTTGCCTCCAGACTGCCCACTCAGAGTTCTACCCTTTACGCCAACAACATTTCCAAGTTTCTTCTTTCAATTGGTAATTCATCTTTTATGTATCCCTTCTCAGTAAAAACCTGTTCATTCAGGCCAACTCAGACTGGATAACTAAAAATCAAGGAAATCAGGCCTGTGCGAATAGTTCAAAATTTGAATCGAATCCAAATCCATTGCGAGATTCAATCCGGATTCTTTCATCGGATCCAAATCGGAAAATACCCGGATTCGTATTTGAAGTCGAATCTAGCAAACGAGATTCGATTCGACTATCGGACCTGGGTTACTAGGTAAGTGACTAAAATGTTATGTTTTCTCCTTGGACCTGTTTAGGTGGAAGTGAGAACTTTTAACTTAAAATTTTATTCGGGTTTGTTTTTTTAAAAAGAATTCAGGTTTTAAATTCAAATTTTTGAAGATTTGGATTCAACTTTTTTAAATTTAGGATTTGGATTCAATTTTTTTAGAATTTAGGATTTGATTTGGTTTTATACACTTTCAGAAGATTTGGATTCGAACCAGAATTTTAGGATTCCCACAGGCCTGAAGGAAATACAGCAAAAAACTCAAATGAGAATGAATCAATATTTAAAAATGTTATTTGACTTTTCACTTTGTTTTATTAGAGATAACTTACATGCAAAAAACACAATAAGTTTGAATAAAAAAATGAAAAAACTAATCAAGTAGTGTATTGATATTCAAAAAAATATTCTAGATATAAAGGTACAGCTTTCAATTTTTGTTCTGTTCCATAATTTGACTATCGTTATATACAAGCACAATATGTCATTATTTCAAAATACAATAGAATTTTAAAATGATCAAAAGTGCTATTTTCTTAACAACAACTATGTTTTCAACCTAAAGTTGATCGAGATATTCTAAACAAGTTATAACATTTTGTTTAGGCGCAAAGGACCACTTCCACATCAACACTGAGGATGATGTGGTACGAGGCAGTCTGGTGCTGCAAGGGGTCAGTTGGTGTGGCCACCCAAGAACCCTGTGGTGGTCTCTCCTCCCCCTCCCCCTGTCGCCAAGAAAGCAGACAAGTCCACTGCGCTTGTACCTGTGGACCCCTTCAAGACAACTTTGCGAGATTCCCTCATGTATACTGGAGGTTCAGTGTGAAATGTTTTTTATTTTCCTGTTAATACTTAGTAATATTTTTACAACTTTAAATGCTGTAGTTTTTGAGTTCTCAATAACACTACATCAAGCATACTTTCAATTTTTTAGTTGGGTTTAACTTACTAAAATTACAAAATCTTCTATGCCAATATTAAATTTTAATTTGGCTGACTAGTTCTTTCGGAAGCTAGGTTTCCTTTATCAGGTCTAACCACAAACTTATTTGCATAGAGAAAATGTTAAATTTTAATAATTCCCAAGATAAAACTTGGAAAGTGATCGATTTGTTTTTACAAATTGTAAGTATTGTTTTTTTTTTACAAATTGAAACCAATTTTGGTTTAGTTCATTCTACAGGTTTATTTGGAAGAGCTTCTCATTGTTCTGTGTAGTATTTATTTTTGCTCCCTATTTTCTCTTGTATTATTTTCAACTACAGTCTCTCTAATCCGGCCGTTCGCCACTCCGACACGTCTAGTTATCCGGCACTACGACCGCGTCATTTAGCCACCTGTTTCAAGTCTCTACTTGTCTGTAAAGCGTGTGACAAAGTGTGCGCTGTTTATTGCTGATAAACCCTTCTGTTCAGTACAGGCCATGAGATGTCGCAAAAATGTAAACATGTTACTTTGACAAAAATAAAAAGTACTTTTAAAAAGTGATTATAAAAAGATTAGAACGTGGTGATTAGTTAACATCGGCAGATCAAAAATTTGCAGACATAAGGAAGAATAAGAATGAAATAGAATCATTCTTTAAGAGTAGTGAATCATCCTCCATCGCCATAAAAGATTATTCCTGACAAATTGAGTCTTTTTTTGGTGAACCTCAACCAATCCGGCGCTTCCGATCCCAATATAGGGCCGGATTAGTGAGATTGTACTGTATTATTATTTTGTATTTCTCATATATCTCCTCTAGAGCGAGGCCTGATCGTTTTCGCTTGGAACATGCTGATCCATGGGTCAGATAAAAATCCTCAAAGATGTTACACTAAAAAAGTTCTTACAAAAGAAAAATTTAAATGAAAATGAAATTTTCCAGAAAAGTAAAGTAATTATGTTGTAGGCATAACAAGTAAGTTTCATTTATCTTGTGTCGTAGGGCTTAGCAGCTTAGTGGCTCTGGGCACGATCTCACCGAACCCAGCGTTCACGCAGATGACAGCCACACTTGCCTTGTCTACGATAGCCGGCTACCACACAGTCTGGGGAGTGACTCCTGCACTGCACTCTCCTCTCATGTCAGTAACCAACGCCATCTCAGGCATCACAGCTGTGGGAGGCTTGCTGTTGATGGATGGAGGATACTATCCCACTAACACTGTTCAGGTACCGGTACAATTCATTCAGTTCAAATGATTTGTATCAGTCTTCTTAATTAAACTTTCAACAGCCTGACATGCGGTTTCTTGAAAACTCCTAGGAGTTATTTGGTAGTTTTCAAGACGTAAATAAACAGGGGAATCCAATAGCACAATTTGATTGGACTTTACCCTTCATCACGGTTAAATATCACCTGAATTTCCATTCTGACAGTAGTTTTCCTTTAAACGAAACACTACCAATCTGGCGGAATCAAACGATCTACACTAATCTGAAAATATAAACAATTACTCAAAATTATAAACACTCTAAAACAGGTTAGCCAAATTATATAACACCCAGATACAGTAGACCCTCGATAGAACGGACTAATGTGGCGGAAGGGTGGTCAGTTCGAAAAAATCGGACGGCGGAGGATACCGATAAGCATATCCTGGTGCATTAGGATCGATAAAAATAGACTCAAGATGACGTAATTTGAGATCCAGATCGGTTACTGCCGTGTTTAGCTGAGCCACACACCTTAAAACCACTCACTCTCGTAGGCAGTACTCACACTGAAGGTCTTACAAAATAAAAACACATTTTACGTTCAACAATGTATTTATTTCGTTCAAAATACTGTATTTTCACAACTTATGTACAATTCATATTTACAGTAAAAAAGGTTTCTAATTTTAATAAAATTCCTCCATACGAATGAACATTCTCTTGCGCTTTTTGTCCGTCATCGTAATCACACAATCACCCGTAACACTAACACAAGTTATCACAATACAGATATCACATCACGAATCAGCTGCAGGTGACTGACTCACTGTTTGTGACAGTACAGGGGGGAGGGTTGACTTCGCCCGGTCGCGGTAGATAGCCTGACATTGTCGATCCACTCCTGGGCGATGTATCCTGACAACCCCAGCATCGATTCGCAAACTCAGAACTCAGTTGCGTTTCTGCGTAGCTCGGTATTGTCAGCGTGTGGTACTATATTGTCATTAAATATTGTTTAAATTACTAGCGTTTAACATTGATGTTATAAATACTGTATGTAACAAAAAAATATGTTTTTCGTTTATTTAAATTTAAATTTTTCTTTACCGAGGGTGGTTCGGACCATCGAATCGGTCGACAAGGTCCTTGGCGGCGTCTACTGTAGTTATTATGTAATTTTTCCTGAAAATAGAGCTGTGCAGGAGCAGAATTTTGGATACGGGAGGGATTTTGCAAAAAATCTGGAATTCGGGAACAGGAATTGGAAAAGTTGGCAAACAGACATATTAAAGAAATATGAACTAAAATTGAGTTTCTTTAATCAAATTATTTTGTTTATGATCAATCGGTTGTTTGTGGCTTACAACACCGTGCAGTTTTAAAATTAAAAATCTCAAAGTACACCACAACTATTACATACCCCTTTTCATCCTCACCCATTTACAATGAATAACACTGACTCACTTAGCCCCAAACATTGCAAACACAGTTAGGGAGAGTCGGGAGTATGAATCACAAAAGGATTGTAAATCACAATAAGGTTGCTGCTAATGTAAGGAGTGAGAGAGAAGGAATCAGTCGAGCTACCAGCCACAGAGATGAGAGGTGAAGGCAAAGAAAGAGAAGATAGGTGGAAAGGACAAGGAAAGAAGGCAGACAAGGGAAGTCTGCTGTTATTTAATTGTAGATGTTATTAAATTGCCTCTATTAAACAGAACTATTGAACACTTGCTTCTCTTTTTAAAAACAGGCCTTGGCTGCTTCAGCTGCTTTATTTCCTTCATCAATGTCTATGGAGGGTTCTTAGTGACTAAGAGAATGCTGGACATGTTTAAAGGTAAGTCTAAGCTCAATATCATCAAAATTTAGCTTTAAAGCGTAAAATTAAAAGAGTTTAAATTTTTTTATGCAAGTTTTATATAAAATAAATTAAGTTTTTATGAATTACTGATTAAAACATATAGATGCCCTTCTTAGAAAAGTTGTGATAATTACCACAGTTATTGTTATGATTCCGCAGAAAAAGCATTTATTCAGTTTTTTCATTAGTTAAAATATAAATATTATTGTGTGTTTGTGCAGGCCGACGGATCCGCCAGAGCACAACTACCTGTACGGCATCCCTGCGGCAGTGTTCATGGGCAGCTACGGCTACGGTGTGATGCAAGGTTACCCCGAGATACATCAGATGGCATCACTAGCTGCGTCTCTGTGTTGTGTGGGGGCTCTCGCTGGCCTCAGCTCCCAGCAGACTTCCCGTCTTGGCAATAACTTGGGAATGGTTAGCTAATACTGTATATACTCGAGTCTATGCTGCATGAGAAACATACTACCCATGTTCCTAAATGCAAAACCCTTATAGACACCCTTGTTCTTTATAATGACAACAGTTAGAGGGTTATGATTTGTCAGGCCCCTGACCCCTCCTTAGCAACCAGTGAAGTAATTGCCAGCTGCAGCTGTCAAGAGGTAAAAGCAGAACAAAGAATGCATCACGCTTGCCTTCCCTCTCCCATCCCCAACCCTTGCCCTGCTAGGTCCACCACTCACCCCTCCCACAGCACAAATGTTGTTGGGTTTGATCTCAAATTAGCAGCAGCAAGGAGATAAGGAAGGCAGGTAGAGAGATAAAATACCACCTGGGGGCTGGGGTCTGACGAGGGACTATTTTTTGTAGTCAGTTAGTTCATGTTTTTGCCACTGGTGATTTACCCATATTTCCAAGCCCTAGTGTTTGATTTGCAATAGATGTGTTCCTTCTTATATGCTACTGCTCTCCCTTCTTTTCCCCACCTCAACCCAGGCAAGTGGAAAAGGAAGGAGAACTGATGAATGCAATAAGAAGCAATTCTGAGTCCCCTAGTCACTTTCTATGTTTTCAACTATCCCTCCATTCCACTCTTCAAAACAGGCAACGCAATATGCAACCCTGTTCCTACCTCTCTCGTGGCCTACCTGAAATGTCTTTTCGATGTGTTTTATTTTTACTCTTCAAATGAATTCAATATTTTCATCCTATTGTGCGAGTCTAAGCGTATAAAACGCACTCTTATTTTAGAGCCTAAAATATGGTAAATAAAGATTTGAGATAAACGGTATCTCATAGAGAATATATAAAAGACAAAGTGCTGAAGGTTGATAAGTTTACGTAAGCTGGATTGTATTGGTTTATTTATGATTTCATTAAATCTTTGTGCCTGGGTCCAGAACAGGTGAGCTGTTTCTTTGGGCCAGTCCTTGTTGCTTCTGGAAAATCTTTAGCGGGTCCAAAATTACAATGACGATAAGGGAGTAAAGTACTGACCGTGACCGTTACCACAAAGTTTTCAGACAGTGAGGATCGGAATTTGCTGTTACACTCAAACTTTACATTAACCTAATCTACAAACTAGTATCGTTTTACATTATTTCCTATAGAGAACATATAGATATATATGAAAACATTACTGTTCATGGTTTTAATAGCATCAATATTGAATTATCTGACTTGCTAGATAGGTGTGAGTGGTGGAATTGCCGCAACACTCGGCTACATGGCTCCCAGCTACGAGGTGTTGGCTCAGATGGCCGGATGCATGGCAGTCGGAGGAGCACTTGGAACTGCCATTGCAAAGAAGATAGAAATCACTGACCTTCCACAACTAGTTGCAGCCTTCCACAGGTCAGTTACCATCAAGCTAGTATTTCCAGTCTTTTAGCATAGGTTCTATTTTAGTTGTGTGAAAGTCTATTCTTACTATATTTTACTCCTAAAAATAATTTTAAATAAACTTTCTGTCCCTTACATATATACAAATTTTAAATTCAAGCTGGAATTTAAATTGAAAATTGCAAAAAGAAATGTTTAAAAATACCTCATTTTGCTAGACCAATTTACAAGTTGGTTACTTATAAGGGCTTTAGGATCTACGTAACTTTGAATTTAAACCTACTTAATCAAAAAGGTCTTTAAAGGTTTTGTATTTATTGAGCTCCTCACAGCTAAAAGCTTTTATGGAGTGTAACATACTTTCAAAGATTATTGTCCCTTATTTATATTTAAAAAATAACCTTTATTTTATGAGTAGAATAAAATTGGACATGTTAGTAACTAACACATGGTGAAATTTGTTGTTTTCAGTTTGGTGGGGTTGGCAGCAGTGTTGACGTGTTTAGCCACTTACATCCACGACTTCCCACATTTCGATACAGATCCAGCAGCCAATGTCGTCAAAACTTCTCTGTTTCTGGGCACTGTCATTGGAGGAGTCACTTTCAGGTAAATTTAATTTTCTCCAATTCTAATAGCAAACCTGCTCTGAAAATAAGCAATTATTCTACAGAAGGTACTCAATAACTTAAATCCAAAGGAAGTTTTAAACAAATCGTGATATCAATGTTTTAGGGAAGGAAGATCTAAAAACTGGGTAATATTGTTAACTAGATAGGATATAACCCTTACAGGGTGAGATTATATGAACACGAGTGAAACCCCTGTGTGTTCAGTGGATCGTTGGTAGCGTACGGCAAACTGCAAGGTGTGCTCAACTCCAACCCGCTCCTGCTCCCCGGCAGACACGTGCTCAACGCTTCTCTCCTCGCCGGTAACGTCGCTGCTCTCGGCTACTTCTTCCACGACCCCTCACTCATTGCTGGCCTCTCATGTCTGGGAACCGCATCCGCTCTCTCTGCCACCATGGGAGTCACTCTCACTGCTGCCATCGGAGGTAACATTTCTTTACGGTTATTGGTCAAATTGTTAACTTATCTTATTTTTGGTAGTTTGCAAAATTATCGATTAATTCAGTTAGATACATAATCTTCACTCTCATCTTCCCTGAACGAAACCAGAAGATCTGAGGATTTTTATGGCTAGAGGTGTGCAATACTAGCAACTTCCACCAAGTGATTTCCATTTACTTTTGTTATAAAAAAAAAAGATTTATATTGTTAAAACTAGGGATTAGGATGTATTTATGGCAGCCTGCCTAACACACCAGTTTTTACTTATGCAACCAAACAAACTTACCGTATATACTCGAATCTAAGCCACACTTTTTAACCCTATTTTAGCTTCTAAAACACACGATGAAAAATGAAAACACTAAGTAAGTTTCAACAGCGCCAAAACGATACAAAAATCTGTTCAGGAGAGGCAGGTGCACAGTCGTTGCATGAATGAAGGTTTTATCTGTTTTCCAAAATTTGATTGAAATTCCTTCAATTTGTTGATATGTTTTGCATTAACCACACTGAGTAAGTGTATGTGTGTAGGAGCCGACATGCCGGTGGTGATCACAGTTCTCAACAGCTACTCAGGCTGGGCTCTGTGTGCTGAAGGCTTCATGCTCAACAACAATCTGATGACTATTGTCGGAGCCCTCATCGGCTCTTCCTCGCTATCCTCTCGCACATCATGTGCAAGGTACTGTGTCGTGAATACCGTTTACTAGAGGTAGGTGGAAGGCTGGTTAGTTAGTGTCCAGGTTTAGACGCTGTGTTTTACGAGCTGCATGGTGCCAATTGAAGAGTAGGGACGGATCACCGCCTGAACCAACAACTAGGTGTACAAGGCCCAGAAAATTTCTCGGTCGGTCGAAGCAGGCCACGGCCTCGTGACCGGTCGGGCCGATAATTAAACGGCTTTTTTCGGCCAGGTCGATATTGTGTATTTGTTTTGTTGTCGTGAGTGTGCACTTCTGGTGGAGATAAGATAAGGAACTAGTAGCTGAGCAGTTAAAAGTAAACAACCCCTCTCCCCTACTTCGTTCTGAGTATTTTGAGGCCGGCAGCCATTGTCAGGTTGGCTGATATTGCCTGACAACGATCTCAGACAGAACCAAACATCCATTTTGTACTTGTACTAGATCCTTCTTGCAACATCGTATTTTTATTGTTCTTAAACCTTTGCAATTTACTGTAATTCAAAACTAGTATAAATACTGTAAACACATTATTTGTCAACTGAAATTCAACATAGAGTAAATGAAGATGACATAAGGAAATAACAAACACACACTACACTCTCCTCAAAGCCCCATCCCACTGTACTACATGCGTACAGAGAAAATGCTGTGATTGGTTATGTAACCCAGCCCCTATGTGGTTGCCTAGCAACAGCTAATGAGTAGTAGACAGCTGATAGGGTCAGCTGCCTCACACAAAACGGGCACCTGCCCTCCCCCTCCTGTTTACACATTGCAGCTGTTGTCTTCCCTCTCTGTCGCCACTGACTACCCCTCCACCTTGTATTTTATTTTCCTTCTCCTTTCCACCTGTCTTCTGTTTTTTGCCTTCACCATCACTGTTTTTTTATCTGTTCACTAGTAGCCCAACAGTCTCATTCCTTCTCTCTCACTCCTTCACTAACAACCTCATTGTGATTTATGATCCTTTTGTGATTCATACTCCCGACTCTCCCCAACTGATTTTGCAATGTTTGGGGCTAAGTGAGTCAGTGTTATTCATTGTTAATGGGTGAGGATGAGTGGGTTATGTAATAGTTGTGATGCACTTTGAGATTTTTATTTTAAAACTGCGCTGTGTTGGATCAACACACGACAAAAGAACCACAAACAACCATTGATCGTAAACAAAATAATTTGATTGAAGAAACTCAATTTTAGTTTATATGTCTAATACTGGCCTCAATTAAAATAATACTTAAAAAATACTTTTACACTTGGTAGTTTTCATCAAAAACATTGATTTTAGTGTACAAAAATGAAGCAAGCTGAAGTCATGTTAAGCCCTTGGTCCTTGTATTTCCATTGGTCATATTAATTAATGACCTATTCTAAGGAAGAGTCGGCCTTAGTTTGTAACAAGACTACACCTCATAACTCATTACTACCACTCATCACACTCATCCATCAAAACATATTTGCCTTAAAAACCCTCATGAGAGTCATGGTATCTCAAATAGTGATTTAGCGATTTAATGAATTACACAAGATATGCTGCAAAATTTATTCTAATTCCATAACTGACTTGAAATCCACTGGAAACCATTATCAGTTAGTCTTCCCCACATCTGTTATATTCGTCCATTTTGTTTTAACTTTTCCTTCTCAAGATGATATTTCCTTTGCATTTTGTATTCCAATTGATAAAAGGTGAAATATTGTTCTCTACTGACATGCCTTTTTCTTTTATTCACTCTCCTTGAGAGCTCACACAGCAACCCTGTTAGTGTTGTGCCTCTCCTGAACAGGATTTTGTATGGTTTTGCTGCTATTTAAACTTACTTATGGTTTTAATTTTCATCATAATGTCTGACTGCACTCTGTTTTAGAGCCTAAAAGTGTGGCTACAAAGTGTGAATCAGAATCAAACATCTTTATTTCACATTGTACAATACATACAAAAATAGTGTCATGTCTAATGCAACACGGGGATAACAAAAGAAGATAACAATGGAAGAACATATCCTATATTTTAAACTAACTTTTACCTACTTTAACTTGAAACAAAGTATTCGCCTAGTGAGTAATGACTTTTATTTAACAGATATTTCTTAACTGAATGTCTAAAACATTTTTCCACATTACTATTAATTGTGGCAAAAGATTAAAAAACTGTGATCCCATATGAAATGCTTTTAGTGTAAAAGACAAATGATGCTGGAATGTCTATTAAATTTCTATTTCTTGTATTATGAAAGTGACAGTTGCCTCTAAGATTAAATTTGTGTAACTGATCTGATATACAAATAATACAGTCTAAAATATATGATCATATATCGTAAGAATGTTCAATTCACAGAAATTTTTCTTAACTGACTCTACCTCCCCAGGTTTAACAAAATTCTTTGTCTTCTGCATTACCAGAATTTTATCAAGGTTTCTTTTGAAGTGCCACCGTATATGGCTAAACCATAGGGTGCACGTGAGCAAAATAAATTAAAATTCTCTTAACTAAACTAAAGTTTCAAAACTACATAAAAATTTCATTCTTCTTAGAACGATAACCCAGAAGACATTTTACTAATTATCTTTTCCACATGGAGATTCCAACTTAAATTATTATCTATTTCTAGCCCTAAAAATTTTGTGTGATTAATTTTTTCAATACAGTTTTGATCTATTTTGATGTCAAATTGGGGAACATTTTTTATTTTGTGCTGTTGAAAAAACTATGTAATTTGTTTTGCTAGTGTTCAAGAACAGGTTAGAAAATAATTGTTAATACTTTTAATTGCTCATTACTTGCCATTTCAAGGATGGGGTAATTAGCAGCCCACATAACAAGATTTGAATCATCTGCATATAAAACTAATTGACTTTTGAGCCATTAATGTTGTTCAAAATTGAGGGCATCCCTGGATATAGCAGAGAAATAACAGTGGCCCAAGAATTGAACCCTGTGGAACACCATATCTAACTGTAGAAATATCAGATTTATGTTGAATTACGTTTTATCAATTGTGGAAGTAATCTCAACGTATTGAGTTCTATTTGACAAATAAGACCTAAACCAGTTCAATGAAATCTCTGATACTCCCAAAAGCCTAAGTTTATCCACAAGAAGTTTGTGGGAAATACTGTCAAAAGCTTTAGACAGATCCATAAAATATATTCCAACAACCTTTTCCCCCCTATCGATTGAATTTATTATAGATTCTGAGAAATCCAACAAAGCTGTGGTTATAGACTTTCCTTTTCTAAAGCCATGTTGCTGGTCATCGAACAAATTATTATTAATTAAGTGATCAACTAATCGCTTGTACATCACTCGTTCATAAATCTTTGATAAAGATGGTAATGGTGTTACTGGTGTGGTGTTACAGGCGTACAATGTGATTAAAGAACATCATTCATTACTCATTCAAGTAATTTAGATCATCTTGTATGGATAGCAACTTTTGAAACACCCTGTCGTAAACAGTTTTACAACGTCAAAATAATATAATAAATAATATGTTTTTTTTACGTTGACCCAATTCAAAAAGCCCGACCCGACCTGAATTTTAAAATGCTGGCCCGTGCACCCTTACCAACAACACAAATCTTCCGTACCGTTATAATACTGTAGTAGTAGTATAGAGGCTGTAGTAGTTCTCTCTGGTTATTACTAAGATTATGTAATAGTATAAATTCTTTGCTCTTGTAAAAGTTAAATATGTATAAAGTATTGAGATGAAGCTCTTTGTGTTAAAATTAGATTATGTAAGATTCCCCTAGTATCAAAATTTTGGGATGGGAAGAAAAACTGCTGATATATTAAAAATTTCTTTCTAAAATGCTGAAGTTAGTAATTTTTGTTACTGAAATTTTTGTTTTGTACCTCCAAGTATTCTTGATATGAGTGTGTACTTCTGTTGGAGATAAGGTAAAGAACTAGGGTTTACAAGCTTGTTGTGGTCCCACAGGCAATGAACAGATCGCTGCCCAACGTTATCCTCGGAGGACGGAACATCATCCACTGGAGGAGGCAAGCCTATGGAGATTACTGGCACTCACACTGAAGTCAATGTAGACAGCGTAGCTGAGATGATTCAGGCTGCTAAGAACATCATCATTACACCAGGTGGACCTTTGAATGATAATCTATACATTTAACCCTTAATGGTAAGAGCAGTATACCGCTTCTGTAACTTACTGGCGTGGTAAGAGCGACTACTCGCCTGCAGCAAATCGCTGTAATGGTAGTGTTCATTTTGCCGCTAAGAGTTCAGCAGCAGTTGGAACACATGTTGTTCCCCGTATGGCGGGCTGTTCTTGTTTACCGCTTTGGTGGGGAGGCATCAATGGCTACCCACTACACTGGGCATACGCTAGATGGCGCCACATCTGCTAATGACGAGTTATATCGCTTCGACCAGTTCAGTCTGAGCCGCTTTACAGTGTCACGCCTGTTCCTTTGTCGATGTTTATCTCTCCTGTTATATTGTATATTTTATCTTTTCATTTAGTTTTTAGTGCTCATTGATTATTTTATGATAGTAATAGTAATGTTTTTGTGTTAAAAACTACTGCAAATAGTAGTGTAAAATGGAAAATCCAGACGATTCGGATTTGAAGATTTGTTCTTCATGCTGAACACTTCCTTCAGTAGCAATTACGATGATGCTCATAGTGATTTTTTGACCGATGATGTTTTGATAAACAATGTGCCGGAACATAAAGTGAAAGTGACGATGAAGACAGTACGTACAGTGATATGAACGCTGATGTGGATATACCACAGGCACTGCTAACACAGAGTGCAGTCCCTGACACACAGCCAAGCACCTCTAGTGCTGCGACAGTGACACCACTACCTGACCCTGTCATTCCGCCCCGCACCCGCCTCCGCCACACCCGCCGCCCCGCCCTGCACATCACACCAGCCTCACCACCACACCCTCCACCTGCATCTGCACCTGCACCTGCACCAAGACAAGCTGCACGAGGAAGGAGACGGGCACGACCAGCCCCAGTGCCTAGCCCTTGGACGGATGTCACGGTCAGTGATCCTGGCCCATCGCAAACACTCCCATTATTCAATATAAATAAAGGACCAGTTATTCCTTCAGCATTTGACTCAGAAACAGAACCCATTGAATATTTCTCCCTCTTTTTCAACGATGAAATTATTCAGCTTATTTGCTCAGAAACCAACTTGTACGCCAATACTAAACTGGCCCGTGGACATTCTCCCAAGGCTCGTATAAGTAAATGGCAAAATGTAACTCCATCAGATCTAAAGTCTTTCTTAGGAGTTATCATCAACATGGGTCTAATGCCTTTGCCAAACATAACAAGCTATTTTTCAACAAATTGGGAGTCAAGGATACCCTTCTTTGGCGATGTGTTCCCCCAGAACGAGTTTGAAAGCTTATTTTATAATTTACATTTTGCTCACAGAAACAACAATGAACCTGTGAGAAGAGGATTCCTCATCGCCCCCATTCTCGACCATATGAAAGCTATGTGCAGACTTTTCTACAACACTGGAGATAAAGTGGCAATAGATGAAAGCACAATATCGTTTAAAGGAAAAGTGTATTTTCGGTGCTACAATCCCCAAAAACCGGTAAAATTTGGCATGAAGATTTTTGTGGTCTCGGATAGTAGCAACGGATATATATATGATTTTATTCCTTATTTTGGCAGTGAGGACTTGATTCCAAACACTAACTTGTTGAAGACAACACAAATAGTCAAGGTGTTGAGTCAGTCTGTTGTCATGAAAAACCCGGACAACCCAGTAAAGGGTGTCCATGTTTATACGGACCGTTATTATACCAGTCCTGAGTTGGCCGAGGAGCTGCTGAAAATTGGCTGCTACCTGACGGGGACGGTAATGACGAATAGGACTGGACTACCTCCACGGATGAAAGAGTTTGGGAAAAAAATGAAAAGAGGCGATCTCCGTTCATTTCGAAAAGGATCAACGGTAGTTGTAACATGGAGGGACAAGAGGCCTGTCCATATGTTGAGCACAAAACACAAAGGAAGCACACGCGAAATGGCTTTTGTAAACAGTAGGTGGCCTAATCGACCTCAAGTGTTGAAACCAAATGTGGTTATTGACTACGTAAAACACATGGGTGGAGTGGACAGAAGTGACCATTTTGTGTCTTCTTACCAATTCATGAGGAGAACAAAGAAGTGGTACAGGAAGATGTTCTTTTGGTTGTTGGAAGTAGCAATTATAAACGCATATCTACTGTACAAAGAAGTGCAAACTGCGGCTGGAAAGAAACCCATGACGCACCACAAGTTCCGGAAGGCACTGGTCACAAGTCTCGTCTCAGAAAGAGCTGCACGTCGTCGGAGAGCTGACAGGAAAAGGGGAAGACGTCAAGCACAGGTAGGAATCATTAGTTATGTAGGTGTACTACATTACCTTTGAAATATTTTGCAGTAACATAACAGATAAAAATAAATTTGCCGATAACTTTTTACATCATTGGCTTTTTATAATCTTGATTCTTACATTTGTGAAATCCAAGTAATACAAATGAAATTATTTATTTTTAGGGACCCCCTGAAGAAAGGCTTGATGGTAGGCAGCACTGGGTGGCAAGGAGAGAGAAGGGGACTGGACGCTGTGTAGTGTGCTTGAAGCGCGGTATGCGGAAAGAGACTATATACTTCAGTGCGAGACTTGCGCCGCGCGGCCAAACTTACACCCGGATACCTGCTTCAAGACCTACCACTCCCAAAATGACTTTACCAACTAATAATGTACAAAATTTGTTTTTATAATGTGTCATCTTTTTTTACCATAAACAATGCAAATGTAAAAAAATACTTCATTTTTTTGTTTTATAATAATTGCAATGTATATAATTTAGCTGTAAAATAAACAATTTTGAACAAATACTCATGTTTTTTCCTTATTCCAATTTATAAAATGCGGAAAAAACTAGTATTAGCTTGTATATAGGCCTATAATTGCAGACATATCAGAGTTTCAAATCTAATTGAGCTGAAACATGTAATACTCTTATTAAGTTATTATAATGTAAAATCCATAATTTTGAAAAAAAATAAATTTTTTTCACTAAATGTCATTTTATTTACTGAGGAAAAAGAAAACAAATTAGCATTAACTTCAAAAGAAAAAAATTTTTTATGGGTTTGTAGCAATACAGATGAAAAAGTCAAAAATCTTTATACCGCTGAAGGGTTAAAAGAGAGTGTCCTGACTCACTCACTATAATCATACCACAGACCTACAGACTTGAAACTTTGCACACCTATTTCTGGTAGCTTATGAACTAAGAAAACCGTTTTGAAAAATTTCACCTTTAAGGGTGGTTTTATCGCATTCTTGATTGTGGCGGGAGTAACTAAGACTTTACAAGGTAGCAAACACCAAAAAGCCAATGATCCGTTTGCGTATATGAATGTGATGGGCATTAGTTGATTTGTAACGGTGGTTAAGTACTTGAAATTCCATCTATACCAGGACTTTATTTGAACTCAAACATTTGATAGCTGGAAATTTCATCGACATCAGTAGGTAAAAAGTAAAAGGATTGATTTAACCTACTAGTGGGAAAAACAGTTTTATACATTTCTGTGTCGATTTGGACATCAAGGTTCATATTATTTTGGATTTGACTAATGATGGATATAAAAAAATTATTGAACTCATTAGCAATACCTTTAGAGTCTTTAATAATATCATGAGGTTCAAGAAAAGCCTGAACAAAGGCCAACTCTTTATTTTAGACTTCAAACCTATTATTTCATTAATAGTTGACCATTGCTTTTACATTCTTCCTATCTTTATCAAATAATTGAAAATAATAGTTCTCTGCTATGAATTTTCATATCATGTTTTAATTCTTTTGAAAAAGAATAAAATAAAATGTCTTGCCAGTCTTACATTTTCTAAAGATTTTTTCATTTTTTACAATTTATTTGTATAATGTGATGGGCATTAGTTGATTTTAACGGTGGTTAAGTTCTTGGATTTTCATCCAAAGTCTACAGGTTACATATAACAATGCAAAATGAAAACATCTCAATAGCATTTGGAAAATAATTCATTTAAAAATTAGAAAATTGAAATAAATAATACAAATAATTCACATATACTCTAACACTTATTTCTGCACAAGAATTGTGATTATCAGGTTCTGTAGCTTCTGTTTTCAACTGTGTTGTAATGAAATCAGCACATTAAATCCTTTGCTTTAAGGATGAAAATGTCCTCCAAAACACTTCCAAGCTCACCATTTTGCATAAAAATTTAGCTAATTTTACGGGAGAGCCTCACAAGGCCACTCCCAGACTAGCACTTTAATCTTGAATTTGCCAACTTATCGTTTAATCATGTGGGATTAAAATACTATTGAAGCTCTCAAAATAAATTTAAAAACTCATTTGTATCATATTATTTTTGTAAATAAAACATCAATTTTTACAAATACCTTACTTGTTCTAAGACTTGGTGCATCAAACCTTTTTGGTTCAATAATTGTGATGTTATTTGTTAAAGGCTACGGACTATGTGTGGCCAAAGCTCAATACCCCTTGGCTGACATGGTTGCTACCCTCAAGAAGAAGGGCAAGTCTGTCCGATTTGGGATTCATCCAGTCGCAGGTAATTTGACAAAGACATTTAGTGTAAACTAACAGTGTTTCCTGGTATCTCTCTCTGTCGCATTGTGTTGGTTATACTTTGACATTAAAAATGTACTAATAGTAGTAAAACAAAATTTAGTAGGTAATTAAATCATATTGACAGTTAGGCTTTGTGTAAGCTAAGTATTGTTGTATTTAGGACGAATGCCAGGACAGTTAAATGTGCTACTGGCAGAGGCCGGAGTGCCATACGACGATGTGCTCGAAATGGACGATCAACGAAGACTTCAAGGGCACAGACCTGGTGCTGGTGATCGGAGCCAACGACACGATCAACTCTGCCGCAGAGGACGACCCCAACTCCATCATCGCCGGCATGCCGGTCCTACGGGTGTGGAACGCAGAGCAGGTCAGTTGAGTTTAAGTAACCTTCTTTGTTATCCATTCTCAGGTATTAAATGGGACTGGGTCCTGTAATCCAGCTTCATTGAGGTCAGGTTTTGAGCATGATATAGGTCTAAAGCTGCTCAGATAGTCTCAGTGATCATCTGATGATACCGCATCAACCCCATCGCTTAGACAAATCAGACAATCACCGTGGTTTGGAAGTCACGCTGCCGTTGGTCCTTGTATTTCCATTGGTCATTGGGCTATTAATTAACGATCCATTCTAAGGAAGCGCCTGCCTTAGTTTTACTCATACATGACCTCATAACTCTACACACCATTCATCACACTCATCCTTCACCACATATTTGCCTTAAAATACCCTCATAAGAGTGGCGGCATCTCAATTAGTAATTTAATTTAGTACTGTGTTACAGCCTAAAGGGCAAAGAGGAGTCGACACAGTTGTTAGGTAGTCGGATCACATATCAAGGTAGTGGGCTAGACTTGGGGTAAGGGAGGTCCTGTTCACATATCTCCTAGTTGTGCATTAACAGTTTGGTGATGCAGGTGATTGTAATGAAGCGGTCGCTGGGGGTTGGCTACGCTGCTGTGGATAACCCAGTGTTCTACAAGACTAACACGGCCATGTTGCTGGGAGACGCCAAGAAGACTTGCGACCAGTTGCTCAACAAGGTCAAGAGTCTCTATGGAGAAGCAGCTGCTGCATAATCCCCTGCCCTTTCGTCCTCTGAAGTATTTATACATAGGTTATTTTGGATAAGTCAATTTTAATTGTACTGTACTGGAATCAATTTACTCCTAGCGGTATATTTCATCAATTTATAAATTTACATTTCAAAGTGTAAATATTTTCTAAGTAGGATTCAGGTTTCGGAGAAAAATTTGCCTCGAACAAGAAATTTTGAGCTTGTATAGTCCAATCGAACCGAGATCAAATATTTTAATTAAAATGTATTAAATCAATATAATCTAGTCTTCTGACTAAAATAGTAAATCATTTTTTAAATTATTGGCTGTGATATCAAACTAGTTGTCTAATAACGGTTGGATTGGCTAGTTTACAACTCTCCAACCAATAACCTTCCCTTCTATCAAATGTTTCTTAACGGTATACTGAGAATTGGACGAATACTGATAACTTTTAGATTATAAATTGTGCCAATTTATAATTGTTTAGGAATTTGTAACGTAAATACTACACAGTTTACCTACAAAGTAGTTATGCACGCTAACATGAGAGTTGTGGTTTAACTTGTCCATTGTTCACAATTCCCCAAAACTACTTTCACTTTTCATTTAACTTGTTAGTTACTCTTTGACGAACAAAACATGTTTCACAGGTTAAGTATTATTTGTAATGAATATTTAAATAAATATCCTTTGTTTAGTGACGTCTTATACACAACACTTTTTATTTTTATTTATTTTACATTTAAATAATGACATACTACAATATTTTTAGGGCTAGAAGTATTTGTACTAATTCTTCTAATTATCAGTTTCATATTATTCATAGGATTGAAGTGTGAGTGCTACCTCTTTGCAAACGTATCAGTATGATTTGGAGTGTTCTCAAGATATGTGAAATGTTGTTTTTGTGATTTTAGATATGTTTATATTTGGTTTTAAAAATATTGTAAGATCATCATGTAAAAGATGTATTTTTTTAAAACGCTTTATTGTTTAGTTTTTGTTTCATTAGTCAAAATAGCCTAGAATCAAACCTTAACATCGTATTGTTCAGGTACTTTTGAGTATTACTCGCATTTTTACTTTAGTTAATATTTACATCTAGTTTAATTTTGAATTTTTTAACATATTCTGGTATAAGGTAAAAATAAGTGAATTTAATTATTTACCTCAATATTACAGCCCTAAACTATTTTAATACAACATATACTAAAGTAAACTATATGTTAATTATTATTCATATAAGTTAAAATTAAAATTTAATTTGTATTTTTGTTACAATTGCATTTTTAAATGTTAAATAGTATTTAATATTTTGACAATATATATCAAAATGAGTTTCAATATTGTCAATACTTCAAATCGTAATTGTTAGCACTTTTAGTATTTTTCATATGTTTATACTTATGTTACATAACATTATTCATATGAATTTTATTTTAATTTTACTGATATTCATAAATTGTGAAAATAAGTATTTTAAAATTTAATTTTAAGTTAATTTTTGTAAATCATGTGAGTAATTTAATACTAGTTTTAATCAGCTAAACACAGTAAATATATTTGCTATCATATAGTCTATTTTATATAATTATACTTAGTATATAGTATTTAATATCATTATTTCTATAGTATTATTATTATTATTATTATTTCATATGTTATTGAGTATTTTTATTTTGTCAAAATGTAAGTCTAATATTTTTGGTACATTTAAATTTAATTGATAGTGGATAAGAAAGGTATTTTGAAACCATGTAAGAACTTCTTGTGCCATCTACTGTATTTAGATTTGAGAGTTATTTAGAAGCAACCTTTTCTATGGTATATATTATATATTCTTTTATTTTACCAATTCTTGATATATTTTTGAGGTAAGATTTACTGTAAGAGGTTAAAAGCAAAATATTTTAGATTGAGTGTATTTTAACAATTTTGTATTTGCAATCCTTACATAAAGTTGCTATTTTTAGTTCTGATTGAATCATCCGTTAACCCCTTAACTGCCTCATCCGTGGTAACATATGACTTCGTGTAGCGTCGTCATGTTACTGCCGTACTGTCATGTGTTTAGTAAGTTGTTGTAGTGCAGTCAGCTGTTTTCTCCACAAGCATTGCTGAAGTACTGGGTTTTGCTTCACTAGAGCGATCTTCTACTATAGATGGATTTATAAGACAGGACTCTGCGGCATATTGCTCGAGGGAAGGTGAACAGTGCACCCTCCCACCTTGTTCTGAGAGCTCGAGTGCATGCACGGCCTCTTGAGGAAGCTCACTTCCTGCCGCTATCTCTGTCTCACCATCACACAGATTCTTCCAGTGGGTTCCTGTCTTGTAAAACGGACTATCGTATTGATTTTGTTTTTACCTCCTTTAACTTGCAAAATCTTGTTACCATATAAAATGCATTGTACAATCATACATATCGGAGTCCCGTTTCATTTCTTGTAGGTCTGGGAGTTAACTCTCATTCCATAGTGTTGTTGTTCCTCCACTTCTTCCGTCTTCTATTGGAACTCTCTTCTGGGCTGAGTCTTTCTTCAATCAGCACAACTCTTGTTAGTCCAGTGCGAGAGTTCTATAGTCTAATCCAGTCTAATTTTTTAGTCTAATGGAATATTGTGTCATATCATAGGTTAACAGTATGGTTTTAACTGTGTTGGACCGACAGGTCAGAATTGTGACCGGTTTGGTGAACACATTTTCAGTCCAGTTTCAAATGTTATCTTTTGTCAATTAATCTACAGTAATGATCTCACTAATCTGGCCCTTATCGATCCAGCGCTGGATTAGTGGAGGTTCACTAAAAGGCTCAATTTGCCAGAAATAATCTTTCTTATGTTAAAGGGTGATTCAATCTCATTCTTTTTCTTCCTAATGTGCATGAATAAATAAATAAATTTTATTGCATAAACAATGTAAATTGTATCACAATCGTCAGTGTTTAAGGTTATCTAAAATTTTCCATTTATTCACATCAGTATCTTTCAGACATACAGAGGTATTCATTCATTCAATTATTCCCACTCCAGCCCAATAATCTGTCTGTCAGTTTTAAGAGGTCTCCCAGTTATGTGCCCTGAACTCGCTGTGCTGTAAAATGCTTCCTGAGCTATTATGAATGTTTCGTTGATGTTGAATTTCTTGGATAAAATAGCATGCTTATCACCACTTTCTAATTTTTTTGAAATCATATACTGTACCTTTTATTCCCTACGTAACATAGGTGGCTATTTTTATCTTTTTGGAAAACATCTCAAGGCCCGTACTGAACCGAAGTTCAGATTAGTAGTATTAGGCCGCTTTGAGACGTTACGACTTTTCACCGTGCGCCGGAAATGGCACGACGTCAGTGAGTTTGATTAAAATAGCATCATACGGAGCTATTTAGATGTGCCGGCCCGGTGCCGCTCCGAACACGGCCGCCTGCCATTGTAATGAAACTCACTCGCACCGGGCCGTATCTGTGGCACACGCCGAAAAGTCGTCTGAAAACGTCCTTAAACAACGCACTTGTCTCTGGCTCTCCAGCAGTGGAAGTAATCGATACAGACAGCATTCGCACACACTTTACAGACAAGTAGAGACTGGAAAACAGGTGGCTAGTTGACACGTTACAGGCCGGATTACTGGACGGTCGGAGTGGCGAACGGCCGGTTTAAAGAGACTGTACTGTATTAGTGTAGAGGATAAGTAAGAGTTTTCATGAAAAGAAAATTAATAACAAGGTATTTAGAACTTGCCAGTTTTGAATAACATTGCAAGAAGACCTAACGCCCTGCCTGAAACCCCGCTTAGTGAAGCATTCACCAGAACTGATGTAGAATAGGCAGTTAAGGGGTTAATAGTATTCTGGTTTAAATCTGTGTGCCATACTGCGAAAGTAAACTGTGATTTTGAAAGGACTTGAATTTGACCTCATTGACTGATACCATAAAATTATATTTTAAATGTGAATACTTAAAAATATAGTATTACAACTTGAATCTTTCTTGTAAATACCTAATCAAGAGTAGTACTTATTTTTTGAAATTCTTACTAAAGTACTTTATAGATATTGCTATGCACTCTGTTTGGATACAAAGTCCTTTATGTGAATTAAATAAGTCAATTATTTAATTTTCAAGTATTAATGGTAAAATAATAACTAAGCTTGAAGCAGGATAATTTTATTTATCCTGTATAAAGGTCTCAACTAGACCTGAGTAGATTAATCTATTATACTGTAGTTTTAAAATTGAAACTACCGTAAGTCAAACAAGTTTAACATTACCTTGCAAAGCATTAAATGTAAATTTTGATTGATAGTGGCATTCCCTTAGTTTTCAATTTTTGTTCAGAGTTGCTTGAATACAAATATTTAGAGTTAAACATTATACTAACTGTATCTTTCATTCTAAGATAGCACAAGATATTATTGTATTAGCATGTGCTTTTATTATTTTTATGGATAGGTATGTTTAATCAATGATTATTTGTATTAAACCTTGCTAGGTTTAATAAGTTCGGCTTGTTGCCTTAGGTATAATGCTACTTTTTGTTTTATTATATTATAAAACGGTAAAATATGTACATTATTAATTAACAATATACATTGCATCCAAAAAACTCATCTGAATTCAATCATAAAAAACAGTTCTTGTCGAAGAAGCCATTAAAATGTTCTTTGATCTTTGTTCCCTGATTCTTTGTTCTTTAAACTAGAAATGTGGACAGATCAATCAATACTAAAGAGATTCTCATGATTATTAACAAAATAAAATCCTTTTTAATACAATTTTAGAGGTAACAGAACCAGTAACTGGCTAACTCTAGAACGCAATGGCACACAATTGAGCACCTCGGTCTGGGTGCCTGGCTCCATGTCATTCAGCAGTTGTTGTGCATGTTCAGCGTGTTTATTGCATCAAGCTGACAACTTAATAAACTCAGTAGAATCTCGATAGTTGGACTATTTGTGAACCTTAAGAGTGTCAAACTATTGAAATGATTAACTCTCCAGTATATATAGGATTTGATCTTAGAGAAGTATTGAAGTACTATACCACTAAATACTGTTCATTCAATGAGTAAAGTGTTACAAAGTAAGAAAAGCTAGTTTTATAGCATAACATAGCTTGGTTGCAACTTGCAAACAACATTACTACAGAAAAAAATTGTTTAATATTTTTGTCCTGTCAATTTTGTTACTATCAAGTCAGCACATAGGTGTCGAACTATTGAGTTTCTACTGTAAATAACAACTTAACACATTTTTGCTAGCTAACGGTCATAACGTTGAATCAAATATAAACTTTCATGTTAGAACATGATAATAGCAGTGAATGTGTTAAGCTACCAAATAGGTATAAACCTAACCTCACCCCATCATCCAAGCCTTACCTAACCTAACCTAACCTAATCGTAACTTTGATCAAACTGGATATAACCTAAGGCTCAGTAAAACCTGAACCTAATACTGCTTATTACAAGTTGAATAAACACTAAAACGTGTAAACACAAAATGTCTTTGGACACAGGCTGAGTCGGCTCCAAAACTAGTGGACTGAGGATGTTTTAACACTAAGTTTCACTGTTAACTCTTTTACAAGATGGGAACAAGAAAGGAGTTATTGAGTTCTGAGGCACCCAGTTTCTGAATTATCATTAATTTAAAGATGTTAATCTTGTAAAACATGTAAATCCATTTTTCAGATGAATTTTTAGGATAAATATTTTTTATTTAATAGTAGGTATTACACTTTGAATGCACAAAGCTAAATTAAGTGTTTCTTAAATATTGAGAAACTTCAATCTATATATTTACGTAAAACTGAAAAGTAGTTTAATAAGAGTTTTAACTTGAATTGTAATCAATGCTTTTTACCAATATTAAATTATACAATGAAAAACTCCATGGGAGATCAACTTGGCAATTGGTTCTAGTCAGATAACGTTTACAAGACTGAAAGATTATTACTAACTTTAGAGAAATTACCAGGTACGTAAACATCTGTAATAAAATTAGCACACATTGTATTCAGGTAAACGTCCTCCCAACCTAGGTGAGTGAGTTTTCCTGTTGTCTCCTAAAATCGACTCTTTTTACTTTTTCTCATATGTTATACAAAGTGTATATCTCAAAATTTTACTATTATTACCTTTCCTACTAATAATACTGACTAAGCCTCTGTTAAGAATTAGGTTTTTAAGAACTTTATTTTATTTTTTGAACTAGGTTTAGTTGTTTATATTAACTCTTTCCTGTTTTGCACTGGCTTGTTTTTACAATGGTGCTTTGAAAATATTGTCTGATTTTGTTTGTGTGATTAAAATATGAATATTTTCCTGGATTTATTTATTTGTCATTGTTTATCCCCTAGAACTAGTGTAATGGAAGGGAGACCACCTGGTTAAAGGTTGGTGTAGGATCATGGGCTAACTTCTTGTAGGGGGTGGAATCAGAAAGTTGTCTTTATATATCTTAGACATAGTCGAGTTTATTCATAACAATGGTGGAGCGATGATTGCCTGCAAGAAGGATTTAGATGTCTGGGTTGGAATTAAAGGATTTTATCGCTTGGCGCTCTGCAGGTTTAAGGTTTTGACCTTTTGGAAGGCTAGCAAGAAAGGTCGGACTGGTACCTTTATTGAAGGTTGAAATTGGTGAAGAGCTGATGGGGGTTAGGAGATGTGGGGAGGATCAAATTTGGAAAGAGGTTTGAAGCATTCGAGCCCATCACCAATTTCCAACACTTCTTGGGTCCTACATAATCTATAATATAAAATGAATCGCAAAATGTGTTGCTAAGCGCATAACTCAACAACTCCTGGACCAATTTGGCCAAATTTCTTTTTAAATGTTAGTTGGAGTTCAAGGATGGCTTTCACGGCGAAAAATTCATAATTGCCAGAAAACCCCTTAAAACAGCTTTCTTTTCCCATACAAACCTTTTCTAACTAAAAGGTAAACAATTTGAGCTTTACTGCTATTCGTTGCCAGCTGATATCCCTATTTTACAGACATAAACATATGTATGGCTAAAGAAAAAAAGCAACAAACTGTCATTGTCGATTTTCCGTTGTACAATGTGTTGTTTTTCTTAAGTTTTCTGTAACCTAATCTACTGAGTTTGCTTTTGTTACCTAATACATTAAAAAAAATTCATATATCGTGTATTGTGCAGAGTGATTAATACGTAGGAACAAAAAACTACCACATTACAAATCTTTTTGACAGGACGAAGTCTGTCGGGTCCGCTAGTATTAAATAAAAAATTCTGCTCCAGCCTAATTCTGTCTCTTACCCCCAGATAAAGAGGGGGTCTGGAGTCCTCCCCCGGAAGAATTTAAATACATACTAAACATATTTTAGCTTCATTTGTACCTTCTAAAAACTGAATAATCATTTTGTTTGTTAGTTCACTTTCAAAACTATAGCTAGGAAGGATTTTGGGGCTACCGGGCAGACAGTGCCCGGGGCAATAGGTGTAAATTTAACTAAGAAAGGTCGAGGCCTGGGGTCCAGCCTCAGGGTCCAGGCCTGGAGACCAGCCTCAGGGTCCAAGCCTAGGGCCAGCCTCAGGGTCCAGCCCCAGGATCGAGACCTGCCTAGAATTCAGCCTCAGGGTCTAGGCCTGGGGTCCAACCTCAGTGTACAGTCCTGTGGTTCAGCCATGGGGTCGAGGCATGGGGTCCAGCCCAGGATCGAGACCCGTTTCAGCCTCAGGGTCCAGGCCTGGGGTCCAACCTCAGTGTCCAGTCCTGTGGTACAGCCATAGGGTCGAGGCACGGGGTCCAGCCTCAGGGCCCAGACCTGGGGTTCAGCCTCAGGGTCCAGGCCTGGGGTCCAGCCTCAGGGTCCAGGCCTGGGGTCCAACCTCAGGGTGGGCCTGGGGTCCAGCCTCAGGTCCAGGCTCAGGGTCCAGCCCCAGGGTCGAGGTCTGGGGTCCAGCTCAGGGTCGAGGCTGGGGTCCAGCCTCAGGGCTGAGGCCTGGTCAGGCGTAGGGTCCAGCCTAAAGGTCAAGCCCCAGGGTCAGGAGAGCCTGGGGTCCAGCCTCAGGGTCAGCCTAGGGTCCAGGCCTCAGGGTCCAGCCTCCCAGACGAGGCCTGGAATTCAGCCTCAGGGTCTAGGCCTGGGGTCCAACCTCAGTGTCCAGTCCTGTGGTTCAGCCATAGGGTCGAGGCAGGGGTCCAGCCTCAGGGTCCAGCCCCCCAGGATCGAGACCTGTTTCAGCCTCAGGGTCGAGGCATGGGGTCCAGCCTCAGGGTCCGGCCCGGGTCCAGGCTCTGGTCTCCAACCCCAGGGTCCCAGCCCGGGTCCAGCCTCAGGGTCCAGGCCTCAGGGTCCAACCTCAGGGTCCAGGCCTGGGGTCCAGGCCAGGGTCGAGGCCTGGGGTAAAGCCTCAGGGTCGAGGCCCGGGATCCAGCCTCAGGGTCCAGGCCTGGGGTCCAGCCTCAGGGTCCAGGCCTAGGGTCCAGCCTCAGGGTCCAGGACTAGGGTCCAGCTCCAGCGACGAGGTCTGGGGTCCAGCCTCAGGGTCGAGGCTCAGCGTCCAGCCCCAGGGTCCAGCCTCCTCAAGGACCAGCCCCAGGGTCGAGGCCTGGGTCCAGCCTCAGGTCCACCTAGGGTCCAGCTCCAGCGACGAGGTCTGGGGTCCAGCCTCAGGGTGGGGTCCAGCCTCAAGGCCTCAGGCCCGGGTCCAACCTCAGTGTCCAGTCCCAGCAGCCACTAGCCATAGGTCGAGCTTATGGGTCCAGCCTCAGGGTCCAGCCCTGGAGACCAGCCTCAGGGTCCAGCCCTGATCGAGGCCGGGTTCAGCCTCAGGTTCAGGCCTGGAGTCCAACCTCAGTGTCCAGTCCTGTGGTTCAGCCAGTAGGGTCGTCGAGGCATGGGATCCAGCCTCAGAGTTCAAGCCTAGGGCCAGCCTCCTTCAGGCCTAAACCTCAGTGTCCAGCCCTGTGGTTCAGCCAGCCATAGGGTCGAGGTGGCTGGGTCCAGCCTCAGAGTCCGCCTAGCCAGCCCTCAGGTCTAGCCTGGGGTCCAGCCTCAGTGTCCAGTCCTGTGGTTCAGCCAGCTAGGGTCGAGGCATGGGGTCCAGCCTCAGGGTCCAAGCCTGGGCCAGCCTCAGGGTCCAGGCCTGGGGTCCAGCCTCAGGGTCCAGTCCTGTGGTTCAGCCAGCCAGGGGTCGAGGCCGGGGTCCAGCCTCAGGGCTCAGACCTGGGGTCCACTGGGTCCAGCCCAGGGTCCAGAACCAGGGTCCAGCCCAGTCCAGGGCCAGCCAGTCCGACCACAGGGTCCAGGCTCAGAGTCCAGCCCCAGGGTCGAGGTGGGTCCAGCCTCAGGGTCGAGGCCTGGGTACAGGCGTAGTCCAGCCTCAAGGTCCAGCCCAGGGTCGAGGCCTGGGGTCCAGCCTCGGTCGAGGCCTAGGGTCCAGCCTCTGGTCCAGCCTCCTCAAGGTCCAGCCCAGGGTCGAGGCTCAGGGTCCAGCCTCAGGGTCCAAGCCTAGGACCAGCCTCAGGGTCCAGCCCCAGGATCGAGGCCTCGGGTCCAGGGCTCTCAGTCTCAGGGTCCAGGCCTGGGGTCCAACCCCAGTGTCCAGTCCTGTTGTACAGCCATAGGTAGCCTCGGGTCCAGCCTCAGGGTCCAGGCCTGTGGGGTCCAGCCTCAGGTCCGGCCTCAGGGTCCAGCCTGGGGTCCAACTCAGGGTCCCGCCCTGGGGTCCAACCTCAGGGTCCAGGCTTGGGGTCCAGCGTCAGAGTAGAGGCCTGGGGTCCAGCCTCAGGTCCAGCCTCAGGGTCCAGACCTGGGGTCCAGCCAGGGTCCAGGACTAGGTCCAGGCTGGGTCGGCGGGGCTGGGCCTCAGGGTCCAGACCAGGGTCAAGCCCCAGGGTCGAGGTCTGGGGTCCAGCCTCAGGGTCGAGGCCTCAGGGTCCAGCCTCAGGGTCCAGCCTCAAGGACCAGCTCTCCCAGGGTCGAGGCCGGGGTCCAGCCTCAGGTCCAGCTCTAGGGTCGAGGTCTGGGGTCCAGCTCAGGGTCGAGGCTGGGGTCCAGCCTCAGTGCTCCAGGGGCTGCCTGGGGTCCAGCCATAGGGGCGAGGCATGGGGTCCAGCCTCTGGGTCCAGCCTGGGGTCCAGCCTCAGGGTCCAGGCCTGTGGTCCAGCCTCGGTCCAGACCTGGGGTCCAGCTTCAGGTCCACCTAGGGTCCAGGCTTGGTCCAGCCCCGTCTCAGCCTCAGCGTCCAGGCCTAGGGTCAAGCCTCAGGGTCGAGGTTCTGGGGTGCCTCAGGTCGAGGCCTAGCCAGCCCCAGCTCCAGGGTCCAACCTCAAGGTCCAGCCCCAGGGTCGAGGCTCCGTCTCCTCAGGGTCCAGACCTAGGTCCAGCTCTAGGGTCGAGGTCTGGGGTCCAGCCTCAGGGTCGAGGCTGGGGTCCAGCTCAGGGTCCAGGCTCTGTCCGGCCAGGTGAGGCATGGGGTCCAGCCTCAGGGTCCAGCCTGGGGTCCAGCCTCAGGGTCCAGGCCTAGGGTCCAGCCTCAGGGTCCAGGCTTGGGGTCCAGCCTCAGGGTCGAGGCCTGCAGCTCAGGGTCCAGGCCTAGGTCCAGGCCTGGGGTCCAGGTCAGGGTCCAGGCCTAGGGTCCAGCCCTGGGGTCCAGCCTCAGGGTCCAGGCCAGGGTCCAGCCCCAGGTCGAGGCTCAGGGTCCAGCCCCAGGGTCCAGCCTCCTCAGGTCCAGCCCCAGGGTCAGCTGGGGTCCAGCCTCAGGGTGGTCCGGGCAGCCCAGCAGGCCGAGGTCTGGGGTCCAGCCTCAGGGTCGAGGCTGGGGTCCAGCCTCAGGGTCCAGGCTCACCAACCTCAGGGTCCAGTCCTGTGGTCCAGCCAGGGTCTGGGGCCAGGGGGTCCAGCCCTGGGGTCCAGCCTCAGGTCCAGGCCCTGGAGTCCAGCCTCAGGGTCCAGCCAGATCGGGCCTGGGGTTCAGCCTGGGTCTAGGCCTGGGGTCCAACCTCTGTGTGTCCAGCCCAGGGTTCAGCCAGCCATAGGGTCGAGGCATGGGATCCAGCCTCAGAGTCCAAGCCTAGCCAGCCTCAGGGTTCAGGCCTAGGGTCCAACCTCAGTGTCCAGTCCTGTGGTCCAGCCTCCTGGGGTCCAGGCCCAGGGTCCAGCCTCAGGGTCGAGTCAGGCTGGGGTCCAGCCTCAGGTCGAGGCCTTGGGTCCAGGCCTAGGGTCAGTCCAGCCCTCCTCAAGGTCCAGCCCCAGGTCGAGGCCTGGGGTCCAGCCTCAGGGTCGAGGCCTCAGGGTCCGCCTCAGGGTCCAGCCTCCAGGGCCAGCCCTCAGTCCAGCCCCAGGGTCGCCTGGGTCCAGCCTCAGGGTCCAGGCCTGGGGTCCAACCTCAGGGTCCAGTCCTGTTGTCCAGCCATCAGGGTCGAGGCTCGGTCCAGCCTCGTCCAGCCCTGGGCTCAGGGTTCAGGACTAGGTCAAGCTCCCCCAGGGTCGAGGTCTGGGGTCCAGCCAGGGTCGAGGCCCGTCCAGCCTCAGGGTCCAAGCCTCAAGGACCAGCCCCAGGGTCGAGGCTGGGGTCCAGCCTCAGGTCCAGACCCAGGGTCCAGCTCCAGGGTCGAGGCCTGGGGTCCAGCCTCAGGGTCGAGGCTGGGGTCCAGCCTCAGGGTCCAGGCTTGTTGTCCAGCCATAGGGTCGAGGCATGGGGTCCAGCCTCAGGGTCCAGCCTGAGGTCCAGCCTCAGGGTCCAGGCCTGGGTTCCAGCCTCAGGGTCCGGCCTCAGGGTCCGGTCAACCTCAGTCCAGCCCTGGGGTCCAGCCTCAGGGTCCAGGCCTAGGGTCCAAGCCTCAGGGTCCGCCTGGGGTCCAGCTCCGTGGGGTCAGGGCCTGGGGTCCAGCCCAGGTCCAGGCTCGGGGTCCAGCCTCAGGGTCCAGCCTCAGGGTCCAGGCCTAGGTCCAGGCCTAGGGTCCAGCCCTGGGGTCCAGCCTCGGTCCGACCAGGGTCCAGCCCCAGGGTCGAGGTCCAGCCTCAGGGTCGAGGCTCAGGGTCCAGCCCCAGGGTCCAGCCTCGGGTCCAGCCCCAGGTCGAGGCCTGGGGTCAGCCTCAGGGTCCAGACCTAGGTCTTCCAGCGTCGAGGTCTGGGGGTCCCTCAGGGGTCGAGGCCAGGCTGGGGTCCAGCCTCAGGGTCCAGGTCCAGTCACCTGGTGGCAGCCAGGGTCCAGGCATGGGCCCCACCGGGTCCAGCCTCAGGGTCCAGCCCTGGAGTCCAGCCTCAGGGTCCAGCCCTAGGGTCGAGCCTGGGGTCCAGCCTGTGGGGTCCAGAGACCTAGGTCCAGCTCCAGGGTCGAGAGGCCTGGGGCTCAGGGTCGAGGCTGGGTCCAGCCTGGGGTCCAGCCTGGGGTCCAACCTCAGTGTCCAGTCCCGTGGCAGCCAGGGTTCAGACATGGGGTCCAGCCTCCAGAGCCCCAGCCTCCTGAGTCCAGCCTTGGTCCAGCCTCCCAGGGATCGAGGCTCAGGTTCAGCCTCAGGTCTGAGACCTGGGGTCCAACCTCAGTGTCCAGTCCTGTGGTTCAGCCAGCCATAGGGTCGAGGCATAGGTCCAGCCTCAGAGTCCAAGCCTAGGCCAAGCCCCAGGGTCCAGCTCCCTGTGGTGGCTAGCAGCCTAGGGTCGAGGCAGGTCCAGCCTCAGGGTCCAGCCTGGGGTCCAGCCTCAGGGTCAGGCCCAGGGTCCAGCTCAGGGTCCAGGCCCGGGGTCCAGCCTCAGGGTCCGAGGGCCGGGTAGCCCCGGGTCCAGCCCGGGTCCAGCCTCAGGGTCCAGGCCTGGGTCCAGCCTCAGGGTCCAGCCTCAGGGTCCAGCCTCAGGGTCCAGGCCTAGGTCCAGCCCCAGGTCGAGGGTCAGTCCAGCCTCAGGTCGAGGCCTGGGGTCCAGCCTCCCAGGGTCCAGCCTGGGGTCCAGCCTCCCAGGTTTGTCCAGCCTCAGGGTCCAGCCTCAGTCCAGCCCTGCCGAGGTCTGGGTCTGAGGTCCTGGGTCCAGCCCAGGTCCAAGCAGTCCGGGTCCAGCCCCGGGTCCAAGGCCTCAGGGTCCAGCCCCAGGGTCCACCTGGGGCCAGCCCCAGGGTCGAGGCCTGGGGTCCAACCTCCTCAGTGTCCAGTCCTGTGGTTCAGCTCATAGGTCAGAGGCATGGGGTCCAGCCTCAGGGTCCAAGCCTAGGGTCCAGCCTCAGGGTCTAGGCCTGGGGTCCAGCCTCAGGGTCCACTCTGAAGGGCCAGCCCCAGGGTCGAGGCCTGGGGTCCAACCTCAGTGTCCGGCCCTGAGGTACAGCCATAGGGTCGAGGCATGGGGTCCAGCCCTGGCGTCCAGCCTCAGGGTCCAGCCCTGGGGTCCAGCCTCAAGGACCAGCCCCAGGGTCGAGGCCTGGGGTCCAGCCTCAGGGTCCAGCTCCAGCGTCGAGGTCTGGGGTCCAGCCTCAGGGTCGAGGCTGGGGTCCAGCCTCAGGGTCTAGGCCTGTGGTCCAACCTCAGTGTCCAGTCCTGTGGTATAGCCATAGGGTCGAGGCAAGGGGTCTAGCCTCAGGGTCCAGCTCTGGGGTCCAGGCCTGGAGACCAGCCTCAGGGTCCAGCCCCAGGATCGAGGCCTGGGGTTCAGCCTCAGGGTCTAGGCCTGGGGTCCAACCTCAGTGTCCAGTCCTGTGGTTCAGCCATAGGGTCGAGGCATGGGGTCCAGCCTCAGAGTCCAAGCCTAGGGCCAGCCTCAGGGTCTAGGCCTGGGGTCCAACCTCAGTGTCCAGTCCTGTACAGCCTTAGGGTCGAGGCATGGGGTCCAGCCCGTCAAGCCCCGAGGTCCAGCCTTAGGGTCCAGGTTTTAGCACAGGCCTCAGGGTCGAGGCCTAGGTCCAGACCAAGGGTCCATGCCTGGGGTCCAGCCTCAGGTCCATTTCTAGGGTCCAGCCCCAGGGTCAGCCTGGAGGTCCAGCCTCAGGTCAGTCAAGGGTCCAGCCTCCTCGGTGCCAAGCTCCCACCAGGCCGAGGCCTGGGATCCAACCTCAGGGCCGAGGCTGTCTGGTGGATACCTGATGTTCTTCAAGCTGACCAGCGCTGGATAGTAGGCTCAACATAACTAAAAATACTATTTACACTACATACAAGAGGCGGTACGGCTAATTAATTGTAGAGTTGGAAAATTCCCGGATGGAATAGAGGGGGTTAGTTACCACCGGTTCACAAATGCAGTAGACCCAGTGTTCAGTTCAGCAGTTGCAGATGGTACATCCGTACCGCCAGAAGTGGGAAGCAGTCCTTCCGTTCGTTCCATCTGAACCACATTCACCTCAGGCACTGTTACGTAGTTGCGAAACCTGAGCTTCACCTCTGGTTTGAAGGGACGCATAATGCTTCAGTTTACACACGTTTGCCATTATATAATTGGCTAAAAACAGTCAAAATCTGCAGTCCTATTGAAGAGACGGGTTTGCAGTGGTCCAGGAACACAGCAGAAGCGATGATACGATTCACTTTTGTCAAATAAACTTCATCACAACCAGAGGCGTGTCCCCACAATAGTATCCCATACAGATGTGACTGTGGAATATGGTATCGTTATTAAATGTTTTTCGTCTTAGCTTTAAAACGACGTAGCAGACATTCGGGACAGTTTTGCGGAGTTCCATAGTATGGTTTTTCCAGTTTAACTTAGGATCAATGCTGTCAAGAAGTTTACCCTTGTCCTGGATTAATGTAGGTTAGGCTGCATATCAATTCCCTGCGTTTTAGACTTTAGTCAGGTTTAAGCTGAGTTTATTGGCTAGAACCACTCTTCGCTCTTCGTACACTACAAGGTCCGGCTCTAGCAAGTTCCGTGTTTTCCTCGGGAGAAAAAGTAGAGTTATCTGCAAAACAGAAGGGCATTTCCAACCGATTCTAGATCATTAGAGTCACTTATAACAGTCTCAATTTGGTGAACAGTTCCAGTGAATTTCTAGTTATGTCTTTGGCAACAGAAGATGGCCAGTGGCCTAGCTGATACCGGACGAATAATGTTAGCAATAAGCATACAACTGTGACGAACGTCGCCGAGTTGACCTGTTAATTAAGTTGGTTGGGAGCATCATAATCCACTGTGACTATATCTAGAGTAGGCTAGGGAAACTTGAGGAATAACACTCGCGAGTACTTTGATTCAAAACTATAATTTCTTACTAATAACTATAACACATGAACTTCGAACCACGTTCGTGAGCACGTGAGCAAAGATCATAACATTACACTTTTTACAAGAGGCAGGCAATTTCTGAAATGCTGCCCGAGGCAAACCATACCGCGCCATCGCTTTACGTGTGACCGATTGCTGACGAGACCTCCCCTGGGTCCACACACATGCGCTACCACGGCCCATACGGAAGTTCGACTCAGCACTTTGTCAGCAAGATGGAACGTACCGCTTTGCTAATTAAATTAATGCTGACAGTGGGGCATATTGTCAATTGTCTACTAACGGTTACGCTGGAAAACACTCAAGGTCACTAAATTGCATAACGTTAACTTGCGTCTACAGTACAGCGAGGTTCCTCCGACTGTAACTAAGTTGTTGCAACTAACTGCTCCCATCACCCTCGCAATATGTTGTCTTGTTTTTCGCGCCCACTATCGTCACTTGACTTAGAGTTATTGTGTTTTGTCGAGTGTAATAATAATTAATAAGTTCTATCAGAAGTTTTATTTGTCAATATACAATCTAGTACAATTGTGTTGACAAACTAACTACATATAACAAAAAAACACACGAAATCTACTACCACTGGTAAGAAAAGATATCTAAAACATCTTCAGCTATATGATAAAAAATATTAGTATGCAAATTAAAATTTAACACCACCTTCCATGTACCATTGTATAAAACGAATTTGACAGTAAAAGTTCTTTAGTTCACATCCCTAAAAGTTTTAAATTTGAATTTGTCTGAGTTTTCTGGTACTTTGTTAAACACTCTCTACCAGACTTATCGGCAATTTATTGAACATTTCCAAACGGTGCCTATTAAAATTTAAAATGTTTTTAGACCCATGCATGTATGGCGCTAAAGTGGCTTTCTTTTTTATAACTATAAAACAGCGCTCGGCTACGCCCTCGAACACAACCTGAGCTCGGTTGCCACCACTGCCGTCAGGGATGAAGATTCGATAAAGTTGCTGTTTTTAGTTCGTTTTAATATAATTCTGCTATATTATTATAGTCTCTGTTTATTTTACCAAAGATAGAGGAAGTAATCATTATTTTAGTGTCGACAGTTTAACACACAAACAACGTGACATTGTAAATGGCATTGGTGAGGGGCAGTGTTGAGCTATTCCAGTTTGCCGTTACGTCGGAAACCTCTCGCTGTCACATAAATGCATAACGTTAACCCCCTATCTGGTGGTAACAAAGTCTCACTGGCACCTTTTGAGCCCTCAGATCATGATACCACAAAACCTCGTGGATCCGTTTTTCTGTGTTAAATATTAGTATTATACATTTTCTTTCAGCACAATACAGGAAACAATTTCGTGGCAAATATTTAGTGAGTCAAGATACCTTGTACACCTAAAGTTACAAAACGGCTCTGAAATTTCCAAACTAGAGCCCTAGGAAAATTGTAATGTATACACAAATATTTAATTTGCTGAAATAACAAAAGCGAACAAAAAAAATGTACAGCTATCAGAATTTGTAGACAATCTATTTCTGAACCAAAACCTAAATGTCATATTTTATAACTTTTTTCGAATAGTTGTGAACTTTTCTAAATTTGATTATTTCTTCAAACCGGTTATTATTTCTTCAATTCAGATTATTTCAGCAAAACCGGTCTTCACGGTGAGGACTGCAGACTACTCATCACTGTGACCAGCGTGTCATTTCGATTTGAAATATGTCAAATACTATTACTACCATTGACTTTAAATGTACTTAAAATCAATGTTACTACTCTAATACTATAAATAATCGATATAACGCATTTAGCACAGGAAACCATAGACTAATATTCAATAGTCGTTTACCAGAATAGAAAGTCGATAAACAAGTATTCGATCATTTTTTATCGCAGCAGAAGGAGCCAGAGAGTGAAAAAAAACTTGTTTTGTTTACAAAGAGACGAAGAATCAGGCAGTCCAACTGTCGTCTTCCTAGAACGAAATTGGCCTTCTGAAATATGTTTGTGAAAACCGGGCATTTTCGTGTTGCTTGACGTTCAGCTTAGCTGCAGAGGCGCTCGCGGCATTTTACTCGCTAATTTGTAAGGCAACTATTTCGCAATAGTTATGAATAAACTTAACATAAAACCAAACCGTGTCTCTTCCTGAGTAGAACAACATAAAATACTCTTTAGTGTAACAACCTTTACTATATTAAATACCACTTTAAAAAAATGATTGTACAAACGACTAATGAATAGCTCTTTGCCAGTGGGGTACTTTTAAGCGACTAATGAATAGTCGTTCGCCAGATAAAGGTTTAAGGGAAAACCCGGTCCTTGAGGCACTTTATGAATAAATTCCATTTATAATGCAATAATTGGCTTGAGGGTATTTGGAAGTGACAACAAACCTAAGAGATTTTTGTTTGTAGATGCTAAAAGTAGTCAAAAGGTTGCCGACTGTAACAAATTGTTAGAAGACCTCTGCCATCATCCCTGTCAAATTATTTCTGCATTAACATTGGAGGGTGAAACTTGAAATCACTTGGAATAGTCTGATTTAAATCAATTTTACTAATTGAAATTCACAAATATATACGAAAATGCCTAATAGACTACTTTGTTTTTTGAACCTGCACTCTCAAAAATTGTATTTTCTCAATGCAAATTGCGCCTGAAAGTAATGCAGTTGTAAAATTGTAGGTGGAGACGATGTACAAGAACGCCCACTCTTCCATCCGTGCGGATCCCACGCTGAAGGGTGATACAAAGGAGAAGAAACCTGTGAAGAAGAGGTGGAACAGAGCCAAGCTTACGCTGTCTGAGAACCGCATCGCTCAGAAGAAGGCTTCCTACCTCAAAAAGATCAGCGAGGAGGCGGAGGCTTAACTTTGTTCAAGTTTTATATTTGAAATTAAAACTTTAAAATATACTTTTCAAGTTTGTTTATTTTTCATTGTTCACGCACAACTTTGCTCAGTGGGTAGCATTCAGACATTAAAATGAAAAGAAACTATTTTGTTAGATAAAACTATTTTATCGCCAGAGTAAACGGTTTGCAGTTTTGAACTTATTTACACCTTCTAAGTAAAATATAAAAAAACGTTTACATATAACTGTATATTTTTTCACCACCATATATTTTTATGGACCATAGACTAGTAGAGTTTCTTTTTGTCTGTGGTATGAACGATTGAACCTGAGACTTTTCTTGAACTAACGTTATTTATGATGTGTATGTAGTGTTTACACCAAGTTTCAACAAAACCGATAATAATTTCTGTTTGTAGAGCCAAAAATGTTTTTTTTTTGTAAAGCTCCTCTTCCCTCAAAGCAACTAATCTACATCTACAACAATATTAATATAATTATTAAAAGAATAATTGGTCATGCCTTTTCTTGTCAACTCTCATCAACGGCAATAAACTATTTGATTTGATTTAAAAGAAAAGCAAACTGTAATTGTTTGCAATGTCAAGTGTTCAGCATTGTCCTTGTACGAAACCCAGTAGAAGTTGAAAGCGTGTCAAAACAAGAACACCCTAACAAGATCGCGTGAAAGAAGAAAACATGAAACCAACCTCTAACATTAAATAGTATATATAACTTTCACATTAACCTTTCACCCATTGAAACACACCACCCTCTCCTTCAAGGCGACCAAGTCAAGTACGTATCAAGTAAGATCACAGCTGCAAAGGGGAAAACGCTAGTTTGATAGGTACTCACGAACCCCTGGAAGGCTCAAGGCAAGATCCTACTCTGATTGTCCTGCGGTCCTCAGGAATAACATTGAGAGGAGTCATTCGCCCGCAGGAGAAATGAACGTGACGTAGACATGTTGTTGCTTCTCATCGCTATCAGTCAGATATCAGCATATTCCTCTTCCAGCTTGGCTCTTTTAATTATTAGATGAAGTACTTGTTTCTCTAACCTAAAAGTCTGTTGTTGAAGTTCGAAAACTGATTAAACCATTGTTGATGGCTTTATCAAGGTACAATAGCACAAGAGGTGAACTTTAACACTAGAACTAACAGTTTTCGTTCCTATAGGATATACGAGAGCCTGCAATGTCTGTCAAACCCTGTTGGTATTATACTTGTATTCGATATCATTAATAATTATAAGAAAATCCTTAAATCCATAGTTACGAAGATAGTCATACTTACTTAAATTTTCTTGAGGAAATCACTCACCTGTTGTGGTGTCAACTTCCTCAACAAGGACGATCCAGTTTTCCTGACGACCACTTCTTGGTAAATGAATGCCTGTCGATGTGACTCCATAGGACTCTGCCTCCATAGTACTGATAGATTGAAACCCAAATTCAAACATACAGAAAAAGAAAGAATCCTTTTAGGATCACAAAAAGTAACATGTTCACTAAAATTTAAAATGTGCCATAAATAAAACAATGGTTTCTTAGCAACATTACAATATGTTATAAAAGACTCGACAATCCAGCACTTCCGTTGTAAACTATACTTTACAGGAAATTGTGATCCACGGCAGTATTTGGTGATACGCGTCGGTTATGGTTTTATATTTTGTATTTATTTCAATATAATATCCCTTGACATGACGGGAGGAGAGCTCACGTTGTCGATGCAATAAGTGTAGTGGACACTTGAGCTGATGTCACCTATAGACAGTCGCTAGTTGAACCAGTATATATTGCAAACCTCTCAGATACTTGAAACCTGTCCGCTATGGGACAGAAGTTGTTGGGTACTTAATTTTAGATAGAAATAGTTTTGAAAATACATTTTATTTAAAATACCAATGCAATCTAAACTTCTTTATTAATTGTGTCAAGTGCAATGTCTAAGCCTAACTTTCAAGTAAACGATCTTGTGTTTGAAAAGTGAAGGGCATCCTCTGGCCAGCTAAAATAATTAAAGACAATGAAACTTATAGTAGTGTTATTAAATACAGATTTGTTTACACTACAAATGAAACGAATGAGCTTGGGAAACATGATCTATTTCCTATAATGAGAATAAAACACAAATACACTGTTGAATCTGTGGCTCAAAACATAAAGATTATTATAGTAAAGCATTAATTGATATTGAGAAAGACTACAAACAGGTTAAATCGTTTAAAAAACTGCAACATCTGTTTTTCCAAAAACCAACTAAAACTCCACTTGGTAGAAAGAGATTCATTTCTACAGATCTAGCAGCTGGGCCCACACCTCCCCAGTGAAACCAGTCAAACACCACACATACACTTCAACAGAAGAGGAAAATCACACATTGCTAAATTAATAGTTAATATTATTAAAGGTAAATCAAAACCAAACACATCAGAATCACAACCTAACTCACCAGAACCAACAATCAACTCATCGGAACCAAAACTAAACACATCAGATCCAAAATTTGACAAGAGCTCTTACAAGGAGTCATAAATGTAGTGGAGGCAGACATGAGTGATGTAATGAAAGAGATGAAGAAAGATCACACTGTAGCCTTCGCCTCATACAATATCTCTGACAAGCTTATGTCGGCAGGAGTAGCAGTCAAGTTTCTCGGACTGAATTTGGCAGGCCAAAGACAATCACCATGTGAAGAGTAAAACTAACATGTCAGAAAGAAAGATGACGGAGCCTATGTATTTGCCTCGTTACCAAGGAACACTATTGGGAAACTACGGTTAGTGATTACAAACCAGGCTTTTCTCAACTAACCAGGAGTTTAAGAAAAGGGAACTTCTAAGTCATTGGTGTGCTCACCAATGGGTTGTGTGAGGGACCTAATCAATCCGCACACTTCATTGAGAATATAGTTCAGTTCCAGAAACCAACGCAACTATCTACATAATTACTTAAAGCAGAGTCAACCAGAGTGTAAGAGGAGGCCTCTCACCTGGAATGGCTACCTATTGAAGGACCTGTTGGTTGAAACCATGGACTATTCCAGGAACACACTGTGCATCAGCCTCAGTATACTACAGCTCCCCTCCGCCCTTGGCACCTCCAGGAAGCACCAGCATGTCAGTACAACAGACTCTGTTCTCACCTACACCAATATCTGCAACACCCAACGTCCATCAACATCTTGTTGAAGTCAACCAACATCAGTGTTAAAAAGCAGAGTAATAGCAGGAATGTGAAAGGTTGATGGGGCTGCCCTTGTAAATATTAGTGTAGTATAGATTTAGACAACTTCAAATCTGTAAATCACTCATATTTGGAAAAACCTCAGAAAACTGTAATTTAAACTCTTTACTGACAGCCCACCCCCTCCAATCTAAATTCTATATCGCTAAATCTTGCAAATAACTCAAAATTCTACCAGCAAATTATCTTTCGATTTTTTCACCAAAATATTCAAAATTTAGAATCTAGAAAAGAATCACTTGAAATAGTATTGGAACAAGTAAAACCAAACATTATGTTGTTTTAACAGAGCATAATATGAAAAAAATTGGGAATTAGAACGGTTCAATTTAAACGGATTGTCATTACATCTGAATATAGTCCACCACAACATCAGGTAGGTATATTGTGTGAAAAGAATTTAAAGGTAAACCACTTGCTGCAAAAATATTGAACAAATAATTGAGGATAAACTTTTGAATGCTGCCTAGCCAAGTTTAAAATAAACAATTTAGAGTTTGTTCTTGTTGAATTTATTCGAAACCCCTTTGAAAACTTAGAGTTTTTAACCGATTGGATAAATTAATAGAAGTTTGGTGGTTTTAAAAGATCCTAAACATTTTTTATCATAGGTGATTTCAATATTAATGTTTTAAGTAATACACCTGACGCCCAACATTTCAAAACATTAAGAGCTACGGTTTAGATATTTGGTGGATTTCCCGACAATACTTCAACAACTTCAACAGCTATTGATAATGTTTTAACTAATGTGGAACCAAATTTGATTAAAATAACGGAGTGGTAACTGCTCTTCGACCATGATGGGCAATTTTTAGAATTAACGCTTCCTGAGTCTGTAAATCCAGAAAGAATTCCATTATATTGAATAGGATTTTCCGAAAACAATATGAGTGTATTTAATAGTTTATTATCTAAGGAAAGCTGGTTGAATGTATTTTATCCAAAGTAGAAGATGTTTAAGGATTTAATAATATATTTTGCAAATCTTTAATTTAGTCTTTCCAAAAAAATAGTTAAAAAATATTTAAACATTAAAGAAAATAATTGGATTAGTGAGGAATTGATTTGGAGCAAAATGAAATTGTTGATTCTTATAAAACACGAAGTTTATCGGTGATAATGGATTGTTAAACTATATAAAACAAGAAATATAGCATATAAAAATAAATTAACAACAGCTAAAAATCCATTTTTGATGAACAAATTAAGAAATCACAAACATAAACAAAAAAACGGAGATAACAAATGTAGGAAATGAAAGTACCAATCAAACTATTTTAAGATATTATTCAAAGTCCTCAAAACAAACAATGACGTCACCAAAAGAAGGTTAGAAATAAATACCAACGATTATTTTTCAGAAATGAGGAGATCGTCTTGGTTCTTCATCTTCACGTAATAATGATATTATTTGTTAAATATCAAAACCTTTAAGTGATTGGTAACAGAAAAGAAATTGAAAAGTGATGTCATTTTAGAAGACCTCTGCCATCATCCCTGTCAAATTATTTCTGCATTAACATTGGAGGGTGAAACTTGAAATCACTTGAATAGTCTGATTTAAATCAATTTTACTAATTGAAATTCACAAATATATACGAAAATGCCTAATAGACTACTTTGTTTTTTGAACCTGCACTCTCAAAAATTGTATTTTCTCAATGCAAATTGCGCCTGAAAGTAATGCAGTTGTAAAATTGTAGGTGGAGACGATGTACAAGAACGCCCACTCTTCCATCCGTGCGGATCCCACGCTGAAGGGTGATACAAAGGAGAAGAAACCTGTGAAGAAGAGGTGGAACAGAGCCAAGCTTACGCTGTCTGAGAACCGCATCGCTCAGAAGAAGGCTTCCTACCTCAAAAAGATCAGCGAGGAGGCGGAGGCTTAACTTTGTTCAAGTTTTATATTTGAAATTAAAACTTTAAAATATACTTTTCAAGTTTGTTTATTTTTCATTGTTCACGCACAACTTTGCTCAGTGGGTAGCATTCAGACATTAAAATGAAAAGAAACTATTTTGTTAGATAAAACTATTTTATCGCCAGAGTAAACGGTTTGCAGTTTTGAACTTATTTACACCTTCTAAGTAAAATATAAAAAAACGTTTACATATAACTGTATATTTTTTCACCACCATATATTTTTATGGACCATAGACTAGTAGAGTTTCTTTTTGTCTGTGGTATGAACGATTGAACCTGAGACTTTTCTTGAACTAACGTTATTTATGATGTGTATGTAGTGTTTACACCAAGTTTCAACAAAACCGATAATAATTTCTGTTTGTAGAGCCAAAAATGTTTTTTTTTTGTAAAGCTCCTCTTCCCTCAAAGCAACTAATCTACATCTACAACAATATTAATATAATTATTAAAAGAATAATTGGTCATGCCTTTTTCTTGTCAACTCTCATCAACGGCAATAAACTATTTGATTTGATTTAAAAAGAAAAATCGCCGCAGGTCATCTTGTATAACCTTTTCGTTTCTCTGAAGTCGGTTGAAAAATGTCTACCAATTAATTGAAAATCGGACAAAATGCGATGTATTGAGTGGTTACAAGGGTCCAGTCGTGTTAAAAGGGAGTTCCCAGTGTAGTTTTGACCCCGTTATAGAAAACTCGCTAGGATAGTGATTCAGGTAGCGCATGTGGCTATGTTTCCATTTCAGCCTGCATCAGCATGTGTGTTGTGTAGGGATGATGGATGGATGTAATAAAGTTGTGAGAGTGGGACGATACAAGGTGTGGGGAAACAGAATATTCCCTAAGCATTAAAATAAACACTTCACTTCACCAACCTCTTCTATGGTTGTTAACCTATCCGAACTTTCGCTAAGGTAGCTTTAACGTTTCCATATTGGTGAGCATAAGTCATTCTAAATGCTTTTGGGTAATAGTCTTGGAAAGCTAATCAGATCAAAATAATAAAATCAATCACTTATTGCATACACATTTTCACAATGCATCGCAATCGACAGTTAGAATATATTTTAACTAAAACTTTTCATTCCCTCAAACATTAAGTACTATTTCTAACATACATTGTGTGTGCTCATTTATCTTCATTCATTTGTTCCTCCCAGCTCTTTGAACAAAGTGTGAATTTAATCAGATTGAGCTTGTTAAAATGAGCTTGTTGAGCTATAATCCAAAAGGCAGTTAAACCAATATCATTAACATAACAATGTAATTGTATTAGGTCTAACAATTATACATTGTGTTTGTTATCTAATACCTTCAGCGGGTTACACAAACTATCATAAATATAATTAAAATACGAGTACAATACTTTGGATACTATTAAATAGCCAAGCTAAATATCAGGTGAAAGGCAGAGATTTACAAACAATAAGTTGAAGACATGCACAAATCATATAAAACATCTAAAGCAACGTCTTACAACATTATCTCAATAGTTACCTTTATATTTTAGCTGCAGGATATCGTGTTGGCCCTCAGTCGAATCTGTCTAGACGTAGAATCAGCTGCAGCCTCTCGCAACCGGGGCAGAGATAGTGTCACGTGAGCGTGGTGGACTGCTGGAGTATTCATTAGCCGCGGTACGGTATCTAGAAGACGTAGCCTATCTAGAAGTTGGAGTTTCTAGAAGCTGCGAGTTGACTCGGGTGAAAAGATGAGCTCTCGAAGAATTGGCCTCAGGTACACGACGTTGTCTAAGCGGGAGCACGTTCTGCTTGTAGATAGGGGAAAGTTAGGGACCTAACGCCGTAATGATTGATGTGTTTTAAAATGCTACCCAACCGTTTTCATGCTAATTTTTAACGCACCATAAGCGTAAGAGAGGTGGGAGCAAGGAGTTTTATAAAGAAATGTTAATGTTGTCCGGAAATTTGGAAATTAACTCACGTACACGACGTTGTCTTGGGAATTGGGAAGGACGATGGGAGCGCATTCTACTGGTAGATAGAGAAAGTCAGGGACCTAACGCGGTAATGATTGATGTGTTTTAAAATGCTACCCAACCGTTTTCATACTAATTTTTAACGCACCATAAGCGTAAGAGGGGGGGAGCAAGGAGTTTTATGATTCTTGCTGAACAATACCAGTCCATTTTTGTAGAAAGTCCATTAGTAGTAATATATATAGATAAATAACGGCACCATGCATAAAACACACCATGCACAATAGGATAAAGAAAAAAAAAGAGAAATACCTGAGAAAAAAGAAAAAAACAACCACTTTTACAGCCTTTACAGCCTCAGCAGGTTCCTTGACAATTTGATTGTAAGCACTTTAACACTGTAAAACGGGTTTCTTAGTAGCCATGCCTTGACAGTATGATGCAGGCTGGCTCCTGCTGAGGTTTCTACGTTTTCAGGAAAGGTGTTAAAGATTTTCAGACCTAGAACAGGAAAAACAATTCAAAAGTTTTAGACAAACGACATCGTGGTACATTTAGATTGAACTGATTTAGTGAAATGTGCATGTACTCGTTATTAGCTTGAAGATTGTGAACATTATCCCAATAGCTAGAACACATTGTAAAATATATACATTATGTACAGTCAAGATTCCATGTCTTACAAATAAGGGTTTACAGTTTGCCAGAGTGTGGGCATTGCTTAAAATCCTTACAGCCCTCTTGTAAGATTAGAATTTTTACTGCATGAGGAATGGCCCCATATCCTTGTCCCATAGACAACATGTGCCTGAAAATGCAAAAGCAAGTTTTACAAATGAATAGGCATTTCAACACAGAGCCTCCTTAAGAGATAGATTATCACTCAGTCTTTTACACACTTCATCGATATGATGGTAGCGAGTTCGTGGGATCCAACGTAAACAAGAGTTTGACAGACTCGAACTGTTGTTCGACAGATCTTACCAATGAATGCAAGGTATCGTGTTTTACTGTCATTCAAGGCTAGTTTATTAATTGGAAAACCAATCAGAAGCTGTATTAAACAGTCCTCTAACGTCCAGCTGGTTGAACTGGGTCTCTTGTATTAGAATACAGACTAGTGTATCAAAAGTAAAAGCAACACACTACTGTTTAACAATAATAGAGATCATTTATTGTAACCAGGAACAAAGAATGGACCCAATACTGAGCCTGTGAACTACAACGAGTCACCAGAAGTTACACCTTTCCAACTTACTTGGTTGCAATTTTTACAAAGGTAAGACTGACCACTTTGAACTATTGGTCAGTCCGTATCGTTAAGTTCATATAGGACATCATTGAACAATAAAGCGATCAAACGATGAAATGAACAATAAACACGAGAATTACCAAGACTCTTAAACCAAGAAGTAATATAATGTCACGTAACCTGTTGAGTGGAGGCATTTTAAGTTATACGTCGTGATTGAAATATCAAGTAGATTGTTATAATTATAATACGGAGAATCTAAATTTATAAGCTAATAGTAGTATATGCTTAGTACGCACCGTTGGTCTTCAAGATAAGAACAATGGTAAGAAAGCAAACTGGAATTGTTTGCATGTCAAGTGTTCAGCATTGTCCTCTCTGTACGAAACCCAGTAGAAGTTGAAAGTGTGTCAAAACAAGAACATTCCTAACAAGATCGCGTGAAAGAAGAAACATGAACCGACCTTTAACATTAAATAAAGTATATAATCTCACATTAACCTCTTCACCCATTGAAACACACCACCCTCTCCTTCAAGGCGACCAAACAAGTACGTATCAAGTAAGACTGGCTGCAAAGGGGAAAACGCTAGTTTGATAGGTACTCACGAACCCCTGGAAGGCCTAAGGCAAGATCCTACCCTGATTGTCCTTGCGTCCTCAAGAATAACATTGAGAGAGTCATCTCGCCCCGCAGGAGAAATGAAGTGACGTAGACATGTTGTTGCTTCTCATCGTTATAGTCAGATATCAGCATATTCCTCTTCCAGCTTACTTTTAATTATTAGCTTGTTTCTAACCCAAAAAAGTCTGTTGTTGAAGTTCGAAACTGATTAAACCATTGTTGATGGCTCTTTATCAAGGTACAATAGCACAAGAGATGAACTTTAACACTAGAACTAACAGTTTTCGTTCCTATAGGATATACGTAGAGCCGCCCTGCAATGTTCTGTCAAACCCTGTTGGTATTATACTCGTATTCGATATCATTAATAATTATAAGAAAATCCTTAATCCATAGTTACGAAGATAGTCATACTTACTTAAATTTTCTTGAGGAAATCACTCACCATGGTGTCGAACTTCCTCAACAAGGACGATCCAGTTTTCCTGACGACCACTTCTTGGTAAATGAATGCCTGTCGATGTGACTTATAGGACTCTGTCTCCATAGTACTGATAGATTGAAACCCAATTCAAACATACAGAAAAAGAAAGAATCCTTTTAGGATCACAAAAGTAACATGTTCACTAAAATTTAAAATGTGCCATAAATAAAACAATTTGGTTTCTAGCAACATTACAATATGTTATAAAAGACTTCGACAAACGAGCACTTCCGTTGTAAACTATATTCCCTTACAGGAAATTTGCCAGGATCCACGGCAGTACTTGGTGATACGCGTCGGTTATGTTTTATATTTTGTTGTATTTGTTTCAATATAATATCCCTTGACATGACGGGAGGAGAGCCACGTTGTCGATGCAATAAGTGTGTAAAGTGGACACGTTGAGCTGTGAGATGTCACCTATAGACAGTCGCGTTGAACCAGTATATATTGCAAACCTCTCGTAGATACTTGAAACCTGTCCGCTATATCCAAGCAAGATTTCCCTGCTTTATTGTATTTTCCATATTTTATCTGAAATATACGTAATAACACGTGATAACTCTTAAATATCGACATTTTCATTGAGCTTTTCAAAACTCATTCAAGTAAAAAAGAGGAGTTTTCGCCAGTTGCAGAACTCCTCCGACTACTGGTTTACGGATTTTTATAGGAATAGAGCTAATTGTTTCTACCAGCATAGAATACGAAATGGCGTAGGACAAAACGTACGTGTTATCTTATTTAATGAAACTTGACATGAACATCGATGATAACGTACCCATCGTATACGTGAAAATCCATACACTTCTACTGTTTTGTTGTTTAAGTCACGGATTGGTTCCCATCAACGTAAAATCTAATATGAAAGTAAAGATATTTCAACAAGAATGTTTGCTAACGGAAAGTTTCATGTTTTGCGTGTTTAACGAATTATGCTGACTTTGGTTCACCATAAGCTTATTGATACCCAAAAGGTCCGCGTCATCCAAAGCTTTTTTCACCTTTCACTCAACTGCAAGATATTTCAGGTAGGTTTACTGTGTCCAAAGTATATGTAAAGCCACTGCCAACTAAAGCGCAAGTTCCCTGTGAACCAACATTAACAGCAACAGCAACAATCCAGCAAGAGCAGCCGCTTACTTGTGAGCTAGCAGCATGTGTCCGGTCATACTGTGCGAAGTGATTGATAGGTTCAAATGGACCACACAGTTGTAATATAATTATTCATATCTTCAAGAGCTGGATCTTATTAGATTATTTATAAATTTAATAAACACATTGTCTAATAAAGAATAAAAATTGTTTAACCCTAGGCCTTTCAAATAGGCATTCATCGTCAGAGACTCTCAGCAACTGAAGGAAACAATGATTTTAAACTAATTAACACACATGTTACAAACTATAAAATGATTCAAATTAAATACAAGAATAATATTAGTTGTTGTTAGTCTTGATACCATATGAGAAACGGGGAATTTTGAAACGCTCCAGGCTCGTTGTTCACTAAATAATTTTGATTCCTCTTCATAAACAATGATTCGTATGCATCTAATAATTTTGGATTTTGAACATCTTTTAGTAGATTAGTTTTTGAAAAATTATGTCCCGATTCTATTTACCAGCAAAATTGGACTGTAAACATGAGTTGTTAAATTTACTGTTTCAATGCCATTAAAACCTATTTTGGTGAAAAGGTTCCTAGTCAGATTTTGCTGGTTAATAAACCTGGCTAAAATAATTACTAAATGAACATTTTTACCAAATTTGGTGACTTGTACACATTATACACACATATATATGATACCTATTAACATATGTATATAAAGAGTTGAAAAAATACACACAACGTATTCTGGGTCTGTACTCATTTCATAGTCTTACCATACTGACGAGATGAATATCTAATTTTTCCAACCTCACAAAGCTAACAAAACTTATCACTAAAGTCCATTAATAATAAAGTGTTTTTATTTCGATGTTGTTTTAAATTTTGTATTTGTATACATGATTTTCTGAACACCTAAACTTACTCTTATACATTAAACGGTTCCTTATGGTACTACTGTACTGGATGAGCGTTAGATAAAGCGTGTACCTCAATACAGGGTGTCATTTCAAGTGACCGAAAATCAAGGGACATTTATCACAGCTGTTTTGAGACTTTTAATGCTAATTGTTGCTCCTTAAAGCTAACACTCTGTATGCTATAAAATTATGATTTTTTCAATTTTCCTGTAAAGTGACATTTAGTTTCTCCGAACTTAATTGATTTTACAGGTATGAAGGGTTAATACCTGCTACATTAGCCCAACCACACGGTAAATGTAATTTTTTGCTCAGTTTATCCTTAAGGCGTAATAACATGTTACCTATTACAGATAGAACAGAATGTCAAATACGAAAGTTAATGATGATTTTATTCCACAGTAACGATTTTCCGTCAAATTTAAGATCCAACCACTGTTAAGTTTCTGGCAAAATAGTAAACCCCTACATACCTGGATTTCGCGCTATTTTTAAACCCCCAAATTGAAATTATGACGTTTTTGAATTTTCCTGTTGGTTACAAGCCAAGACCAGCCTACAAGCCAAATTTCAAATTTTATCTCATCTGGAAGTACCCAAACATTTAAGTCGTGAGTGAGGAGTAAGGCTACAATACGGTGGCGTCCGACTGAGTGGTGCGACGCGCGTACGATATTCTGGAGGTGTACACATGGTAGCGTCCGACCGCAGGCCGCCGCGGCTTACATCTCCAGTTCAAAATGTGATTTTGTTAATCCACCATGAATGTGTTTGTTATTTAAAATTATTATTTACCAATAATTTCTGTTTTTGTCCCATTGTTAACGGATAATTTAAAACCTTGCCAGTTAATTACACCGGTCATCAACCCTAATGAGTCGATAAGTCCAAGAAGGGCTGATGTTTTTTGAAGTCTGTCCACTTCCACCTCCCCTCGCCGTCTATCTCACTGTGGCCTGCATGTCCCTAGTGCAAGGAAATTTCAAATGGACCACACAGTTGTAATATAATTATTCATATCTTCAAGAGCTGGATCTTATTAGATTATTTATAAATTTAATAAACACATTGTCTAATAAAGAATGAAAATTGTTTAACCCTAGGCCTTTCCATAGGCATTCATCGTCAGAGACTCTCAGCAACTGAAGGAAACAATGATTTTAAACTAATTAACACACATGTTACAAACTATAAAATGATTCAAATTAAATACAAGAATAATATTAGTTGTTGTTAGTCTTGATACCATATGAGAAACGGGAATTTTGAAACGCTCCAGGCTCGTTGTTCTAAATAATTTTGATTCCTCTTCATAAACAATGATTCGTATGCATCTAATATTTTGGATTTTGAACATCTTTTAGTAGATTAGTTTTGAAAAATTATGTCCCGATTCTATTTACCAGCAAAATTGGACTGTAAACATGAGTTGTTAAATTTACTGTTTCAATGCCATTAAAACCTATTTTTGGTGAAAAGGTTCCGGTAGTCAGATTTTGCTGGTTAATAAACCTGGCTAAAATAATTACTAAATGAATTTTTACCAAATTTGGTGACTTGTACACATTATACACACATATATGATACCTATTAACATATGTATATAAAGAGTTGAAAAATACACACAACGTATTCTGGGGGTCAGGGTGTGTACTCATTTCATAGTCTTACCATACTGACGAGATGAATATCTAATTTTTCCAACCTCACAAAGCTAACAAAACTTATCACTAAAGTCCATTAATAATAAAGTGTTTTATTTCGATGTTGTTTTAAATTTTGTATTTGTATACATGATTTTCTGAACACCTAAACTTACTCTTATACATTAAACGGTTCCTTATGGTACTACTGTACTTGGATGAGCGTTAGATAAAGCGTACCTCCTCGTATACAGGGTGTCTATTTCAAGTGACCGAAAATCAAGGGACATTTATCACAGCTGTTTTGGAGACTTTTAATGCTAATTGTTGCTCCTTAAAGCTAACACTCTGTATGCTATAAAATTATGATTTTTTCAATTTTCCTGTAAAGTGACATTTAGTTTCTCCGAACTTAATTGATTTTACAGGTAGATGAAGGGTTAATACCTGCTACATTAGCCCAACCACACGGTAAATGTAATTTTTTTGCTCAGTTTATCCTAAGGCGTAATAACATGTTACCTATTACAGATAGAACAGAATGTCAAATACGAAAGTTAAATGATTTTATTCCACAGTAACGATTTTCCGTCAAATTTAAGATCCAACCACTCGTTAAGTTTCTGCGGGCAAAATAGTAAACCCTACATACCTGATTTTCGCTATTTTTAAACCCCCAAATTGAAATTATGACGTTTTTGAATTTTCCTGTTGGTTACAAAGCCAAGACCAGCCTACAAGCCAAATTTCAAATTTTATCTCATCTGGAAGTACCCAAACATTTATGTCAGGAGTGAGTGAGTAAGGCTATGTACACATGGTAGCGTCCGACTGAGTGGTGCGACGCGTACGATATCTGGAGGTGTACACATGAAGCGTCCGACTCGCGGTTTACATCTCTCCCAGTTCTTAAATGGATCAATGCTAATCCCATGTCAATTTGATAATTGCTCTTTTGTTATTTAAAATTATTTACAACAATTTTGCTTTGTCCCCATTACAACGGATAATTTAAAACCGGTGTTATACAGTTTAATTAGCTAACGGTCATCAACCCTATGAGTCGATAAGTC
>JAHHFQ010000215.1:0-51304 GCA_018831715.1 Matsumurasca onukii | reverse complement strand
CCAATCTGAAGACGTACATGCAGTGGAGTCGATCACGTTGGAGGATGGGATACTGAGGAGAGTCTTGGAGTCGGTGGATGGGACGGAGAAGAGACTGCAGCTACTGGTCCCGAAGAAGAGTTCCAGAGGTACTCAGACAGCTTCACGACGGTGTGTCTGGTGGACATTTCGGGGTGCACAAGACGCTGGAGAAGGTCGGGAGCGATTCTACTGGGTCAACTTACGGGAAGACGTTAAGGAGTGGTGCAGGAATGTACTACGTGTGCTTCGGCGAACGGGCCACAAAAGCGCAGTAGCTCCAATGCGTCAGTACAACGTAGGGCTCCCTTCGAAAGGATCGCGATTGATGTAGCTGGACCATTCCCTACGACTGAAGGAGGAAATAAGTATATTCTAGTGGCAATGGATTATTTTAGTAAGTGGGTCGAGGCTTACGCCATTCCAAACCAGGGAGGCTGCCACTATAGCCGAAGTGCTAACTAAAGAAATGTTCAGTTGTTTCGGAGTTCCCTGAACTACATTGTGATCAAGGCAGGAATTTCGAGTCGTTATTGTTCACGGAACTTTGTCGACTACTGGGAATCCGGAAGACCAGGACCACGGCTTTACATCCCCAGTCTGATGGAATGGTAGAGCGAATGAACAGGACTATGGGAAAGTACTTGTCCAAGATTGTCTCCGACCACCAACGTGATTGGGACCAGTACATTCACTTATTTTCACTCGCTTACCGAAGTTCTATCCATGAAACGACCGGGCAGACACCAGCAAGCATAGTCTTCGGACGAGAACTTCGGCTGCCATGTGACCTGCAGTTTGGAAGAAAGCCTGATGAAGATTTGGCAGGAGAGGATTACGTGTCACGTCTTCGGAGGCGTATGGACGACATCCACGAGCGTGTCAGGACTAACATGCAACATGCCAGCGATAGGATGAAGGAACGCTATGACGTCAGAGCGGAAAAGGGCGTTTACGACGCTGGAGACCTTGTATGGTTGTACAACCCCAGAAGACGTCAAGGATACTCTCCGAAGCTTCAGCGAACGTGGGACGGGCCTTATGAAGTTGTCACCCGGATAAATGATTTGATATACAGGATTAAAAAGCCGCCACATGGAAAACCTCGGATCGTCCACACAAATCGGCTGGCGCCCTACAAAGGAGACAACGAGGTTCACGAGGAGCAGACGGTCCGCGCCTGTATACCCGAAGAAGCATCGGCCAACAAGGACGAGGAAGCTCCGGGAAAGGGGCAACATCTTGGAGTAAGCAGGATCGTTTACCAAGATCTCTTCAAGGCTCCAGAGGACTATGCGCTCGCCCACTGTGTAGCTCAGGATTTGAGCATGTCGGGAGGAATCGCCCGAGTATTCAGGAGCAAGTTCGGGCGTGTGGAAGAACTAAAAGTCCCAGGACCCAGCTGTAGGAAAGACTCTGCATTTAAGGAATGGTGAGCGACATCTTTTCTACCTGGTGACGAAGAGGTGGTCGCATGGGAAGCCAACATACGAGTCGGTGGAGAGGAGTCTGATGGATCTGCCAAAACTTGATTCGATTGGGCATCCGAAAACTTGCCATACCAAAGCTGGCATGTGGTCTCGATGGACTTGAGTGGTGGAGAGTCAGAAGAATTATTGAAAACACCTTCAGGAACATGGCCATGGAGATCCTAGTGTATATTTGACCCCAGAGACTTCAAGAGAAAGGAAGATGTCCCTGCATCCGATCAACCAGAATCTGGACACTCTCCTGGGACAGAACAGTCTTGAGGGGTGTGGCGGACGCCAGGTACCATTGTTTTGCCAGGGACCTGCGACCGCTTGACTGTGGTGATTGCTGTGCCTATAGAGGACGCGCCATCACCACGGAATCAATTTGGCCTAGCGTGTAGTCGAGGTTTAGAAGCTTTGCACTTTCTGCATATAGCCCGTACTGCAAGCAAGCAAAATGTAGCCATACAGTAAACCGCAACCCTTGTGCACAGTGTAAGTGTGAATCGGTGCATTTTGCAATGTCGGCTGCGAGTGATCTCCGAGGGACGACACCCACCGTTGGATTCCCGACTGAAGAGTGCTACGAGAACACGTGAGTGAACGGACTTCGCGCCGGAGTGTGAATAGACTGTGTGAAGTGTAAATAGTGTAATAAGGAACTGAGCAAAGTGTAATAGTTTGTAGCCATTAAGTGAATTATTAATTGCGTTTAATATTAGTGTAATTACAACTAGACTGTGTAAATAAATAGTGAGTTAACAAAGACTGACGCCTTATTATTCGTACCCGTGAAAAACATTACAATACATAAGGTTGACAAAATGTCTCCGCTGACAAGAAGGAAACGCCGCTCGACGACTGAGATATTCCTTGAGGTCGCTGGAGGTAAAGAATGGCTCGCGGCAGTTTCCTCGGCTTCACTGTAAACAGCAGTAGGGTACGTGCTTTTGACATGACTTGTTGGGCCGAAGCCCGCGTTCATCCACCCTGCCGTCAAGTAGGCTTATTCTGCAGGCTAAACTTAACACCTAATCTTCTAATCTTCTGTCTTTCATTGCTTCTTCTCGGACACATTCTGTGTCCATTACCCTAAAACCTCCCCTCCTCAAAGCCCCTTGCGTTAGGGATCACAGGAGTAATTTTGTCTCTCTCCGATTGAATTGTCAATCTGTCATTCAATCGTTTCAGGTCACAGTCTGAATACCTTTCCCTTTACCTAACTCTCCTAGTGACTGTCCTGAGAATCTCAAAGTCTCCTTTATCGATGATGAAATTTTCCATTCCCAACGAGTTCTTCAGTTCCCTCCTTCTTTTCCTCTTCGAACTGTGGGCAGTCCATCAGCACGTGGCTTGCTGTTTCCAATTCACCGCATCCGCATCTGTCTTCCTCTACTAGGTTGAATCTTCTCTTGTTTGCCTTGAAATTTCCGTGTCCAGTCAGAAACTGCGTCATGTAGAATTCTGTTTCGCAAAGTCCTGCTCAAGCCTCCTCCTGATGTTCGGCACATACTGGAACGTTTCTCTTCCTTTTCACTCTCTTCCCACCTCTGCTGCCACTCTTCTAAAGTTTCCTCTCTTCTAGCTTTTTGCTCTCGCTGGCGTTTCTTCCGTTTTCCTTGTCATCCCAAATCTCGATCCTTTCTTCAATAAGCAGGTCAATGGGAATGGCTCCTGTTATCACCCTGATCGCCTCGTGTGAAACGGTGTTGTATGCTCTTGCGACTTTTAGCAGCACCTTTCTCTGAACACTCAGTAGTTTTCTCTTAGATCCTATCCTCCTTGCATCTTTCCCCCAGAATTCGCATCCGTACAACATCGCCGGTTCAACACATCCCTTGTACAAAGTCATTAAATGCTTCCCAGTCATGCCTCCGTTGGCCTTTGCTTGCGCCCCTAACCTCCTATAAATTCCTTTGATCTTTTCTGCCACCTCTTCTACATGTTTCTCAAAGTTCATCTATTCTCCGACAATCACCCTTAAATATTTCATTTCCTTCTTGCACCCTATGTGTTCCCCTTCGACAAACAGTCTCGGTCCTCTCACTAATCGTCCCTTTAGCAGTGTTGTAACGGTCTTCGGCCTTGAAAATGTCAGCTTCCTCTGTTTTCCCCAGTCTATGACTTGTTCTACGGCTCTACCTCCTCTGTCGATCAGCTGCTGGGGCTCACCCCTGACCAACAGCAGGGCATCATCTGCGTAAGCAGTAATTGTTACGCCTTCTTTAAAGTCTATCCTCAACAAGCTGTCAAACATGATGTTCCACAATATCGGTCCTACCACAGATCCTGCGGGCACCCTCTCGTCACTCTTTCCCTGCTTCCCCGTTCCCAAGCCTCAATACCACATCTTTTCCCTGGAAATAATCCTTGATCAAACTGTACAAATTCTTGGGGCAGTTCCAATTCCTGAGTACCCTCATTATTTCCGGCCACCAAGCTGAGTCGAATGCTCCCGAAATATCCAAAGACACTGCCAGAACGTACTTTTCTGCAGCTGTATCATTCTCCTTCTAACTTTCATCAGCGCGTCCACGGTTCCCCTTCCTTCCATAAATCCATACTGCCAATCACTCAGCAAATTCTATTCAGTCAGCCATTTCCTCATTCTACCTACCACAAGCTTTTCCTCCTTCTTTTCCTAGAACTGAGAGCAGTGTCACTGGTCTGTATGACGTCACTTCACTTGGTTCCTTGTCCTTGCTTTTCAGAAATAACTTAACTACTCCTTTCTTCCATACGGCGGAAATGTTCCTTCCCTTAACATTTTGTTGTACAGAGTGAGCAGGTGCTCTCTAATTCTTCCATACATCCTCTTCACGATCTCATTCTTGACTCCATCGTGTCCTGGTGCTTTCCTGTTCTTCAGTTCCTTAACTGCAGCGTCCAGCTCTCCTTCCGTGAACTCTGGTTCGTCCAGGCCTTCAAAACTTCCATATAGGTTACGAATGGCCCTTTGGTCCTCTGTATCCTCTTACACGCGGTCGTCCGGAAGGAGTCCTTCCAATATTCTTCTCAGAGACTCTTCTACTGTCGTAGTATAACTTCCGTCCTCATTCCGCATGCTGACCAACGTTGTTTCCTTCTTCGTATTCTCCATGATAATCTTATAGGCCTTTCCCCACGGGTCGTTTCGCCCGTCTTCGTCCAGCAGCTTCTGCCATGAGTTTCTTTTTTCTTTCCTAAACTCCCATACGTACGCTGTCCTGGCCGTAACAAAAGCTCTCCTATTCTCTTCCGTTCTTGATCGGTTCCACCTCCTCTCGCGTGTTCTCTTCGTTCTCCTAAGCTCGGCTATCCGCTCTGACCACCAAGGTAAGCTTTTGACATGAGGTCATTTGCAAGAGTTATTGGTTGTGTAACGCAATGGCGCGCCACTTCTGCTCTAATGCGAGCTGAAAGCAGTTACTCGTACGAGTACATTGTTCTATGTAGAAACTTTCTAAAACTATTCAAATATTTGCGTTTGATGTGAAGAAGAGAAATAGTGTACGGACAATTATTAAGGATATGAGTTTGTTTCGTGGAAAATACATTACCGTATTGATTTATACTCGAGCTTCTGTAACATTTTTGTTGAAATTTTCTTCCGGCAGCATAGCCATCGTACACAGCGTAATTTCAGGCCTTTCATTGACATCAGACGATTCAGAAAACAAGTTGTTCTGCAGAAAATCACTGATAATCCAATCTCAGCTTAGAGAACCAGCGTTTGCAAATATTGCTTTGATTTGCTATAAGAAATAGTCGCATAATACAGGGAAGAACTGTTAACAGCGGTCAGCGACCTGCCTGTGCCTACTGTTCACAGTTTACCTTCATCACGACTGTGAATGTGATGTTATCTAAATCACGGAGCTCGGGAAGGAAGGAATCGATGACGGTGATTAGTCATTGTAATACACATGGGCTGAAAAGCTACCACTTATACAGTATCTAGTGGTCTAGTGACTCTAGTCACTAGTGGATAGTGGTGATATAAATAAATAAATAATAAATAAATAATTTTTTTATTGCAAAAACATTTCACAATGTATGGCAATCGTCAGAAAAGCTGAACGATATGATGACATACTGTTATAGTATTGTTCTGAAAATACTTGATTTGAATTTGTGTGAATACTAAATAACACTTGCTTTTATTAGCGACTATCAACAAACTCACTTATGTTTTATAAAGACTTGTTTTCAACATATGAAAGTAAAAATCACACTGCCATTATAATCAAACAAACTCAAATCAAGTATTTTCAGAACAATACTATAACACTTTCCCTTTTGTTTAATTATGCCAAGTCTTCAAAACAGTCTATGTCATGCCCATCTTCTGTGAAAGAGCTTGCAGTCTTGGTTTGGCCAGAGGTTTAGTCATTATATCCGCTAGCTGATGCTCGGTAGGAATGTACTCAACCCTTAGCTCTCTGTCCATGACTCGTTCTCGCACAAAAAGTATTTAATCCTTATGTGCTTGGTTCTGCTATGAAACTCAGGATTATGAACTAGTTTCACTGTTGCTTGATTGTCCACTTGTAACACTGGAACTTCTTCAAGTTTTGTCAATCCTTGAAACAGTCTCTTCAACCAAACAATCTCCTTTGTTGCTTCTGTCGCAGCCACAAGTTCAGCTTCTGTAGTTGATGTTGCTGTAATTGCCTGTCTTTGACTCAGCCAAGAAATTACTCCACCAGCATGCTTTATGACGACTCCTGATGTTGATCGACCAGTTGTGTTACAACCTCCAAAGTCTGCATCGCTGTAACACTCCAAAACACCACTTCTTGAGTTTGGATGGTAGAGGATGCCCATGTCACTAGTTCCTTTGACATATCTCAGTACTCTCTTCAAGCGTACGACATCTTCCTCTGTTGGTGACTCGTTCTCGATAAAAGCTAACACTGTAAGCCAGGTCTGGTCTTGATCCTATCATCAAATACATCAATGCTCCAACGCTTGTCTGTAAGGGAAACTACTCTTCTTGTTTTCCTTCTCTGAGCTAGGTGTCACTGGTTCTTTTAGAATAGGCGTTGCCACTGGTTTACTGTCTTGAAAGTTAAACCGCTCAAGTATCTTCGCATAAGCTTTCTGACTGATTTTGATACCTCCATTCTTAATGTGTTCAATTTCAATCCTAGAAAGTATGACGCAGGTTTTGTAGTTATCTTAAATACGTTCTTCATCTCTTTTAAGAAACTCTCAATTTCTTCCTTTTCTGTTGCCATGACCAGTCCATCATCTACGTACAAAGCAACGAACATCTTTCTACCGTTACTTTCTTTCATGTAGAGACATTGGTCTGCAGGACTAGATTTGAATCCTTTTCTGAAAGAAATCCTCCAAAGCACTTTGCCCAACATCTGGGTGCTTGTTTAAGTCCGTACAAACTTCGCTTCAGCTTGCAAACTCGACTCGTGTTATCTTTATAGCCTTCAGGTTGTTGCATGTAGATCGCCTCCTCAAGTTCTCCGTCTAAGAATGCGGTTGAGACGTCAAACTGCATCAGATGCAAACCTTCACTCGCTGCAACGCTTAACATCGATCGAATTGTACTCAATTTAGCTACTGGGCTAAATGTTTCTTGGTAGTCGATTCCATAACGTTGATTGAAACCTTTAACGACCAATCTTGCCTTGTACTTGTCAACAGTTCCATCCGGGTTTGTTTTCACTCTGTACACCCACTTGCTTGGAATTGCTTTGACTCCCTGGCAATTGTGTTAAGTCCCATGTATGGTTTTCTTCCAAAGATTTGATCTCGTTGTCCATGGCCTGTTTCCATTCTCGACATTGATCAGTGCTGACTGCTTCTTCGTAAGTTTCTGGAGTTCTTATTCCATTAACTAACTCTTCAGTCATCATGACGTAATCATCAAAACGTGTTGGCTTCTTTAGTTTTGATCGATTTCTAAGTTGAATTTGGGAATGGTGGACGTCTTCGTCTTCTTCTCCTTCACTGCCTGAATTGTCTTCTAAGTAGCCTTGATTGTAGTCTGATTCCTTTCCCTGAATTGAAACTCTGTCCTTAAAAGGTAGTTCAACCTGGCTATCACATTCCCCTGTGACTTCTTGGAACACTACATCTCTACTCAAAATAATTCTGTTCTCTTCTTTTATCCAGATTCTGTACCGCTCATCTCCGTCATATCCGATAAGGTATCCTTTGACTGCTTTTCTGTCCATCTTCCGTCTTTTCTGATCTGGAACGTGAACGTAGCATGTAGATCCTATGATCCGCAGGTGCTTGATTCTAGGCTTCTTCCCAATCCACAACTCATAAGGACTCACCCCTTCTACGGATGACTTTCCGGTTCTGTTCAGGATGTAAGTTGACGTTGAAACCAACTCTGCCCACATGGCAGCAGGAAACTCGACGTCGTTTCGAGAAAACCTCAGGGTTCTTGCCATCTCCACGACTGTCCTCAGTTCACGCTCTGTGTTGCCATTCGGTTGAGGCGTGTAAGTGCTGTCATCTCTGAACAATCCCTTCTTTACTTAGGATTTCTCTGACTTCTTTGTTGTCAAATTCCCCTCCGTTATCGCTTAATAACTGTTGAATTTTGTGACCTAAAGTCTTCGTGTGCTGGATTACTTTTCCTAACATATCTTTCACTTCAGATTTTCCCTCATCAAAATCCGTACCGAAACTTAGTGTAGCTGTCTTTAAACAGTACCAAGTATCGCTTTTTCTGAAAAGATTCGTCAAAGGTCCACATACGTCTACTAACATTAGTTCTCCAGGTTTGGTACATTTCTCTCTATGTCCAAATGGTAATCTGTGAGCTTTACCGTAAATGCAAGGTTCACAAGCTTCTGTTTCTAGCGGAAGCTTTGCGTTGAATTCCTTCTTCAGCATTTCTCTTACGTGTCTCTTGTCTTGATGACCCCATCTTTCGTACAGCTGTAACATATCCTTGTCTTCTAGAACATTTACTTCTGCTTGTTCTTTGGGAAACTCTGGATGTATATCTGTTTTGTACAAAGATCCGTTGAGTTGTCTAGTTCCTTGCAAAACAATCTTATTATCTATCTTCAAATAACATTCTGTTGCTGATGACCTAAACTCACTGTTTGGATTTCTGTCTTGAGCAGATAGCGTAGAAAATAAATTCTTACTAACCTCGGGAACGTACCATACATCTACCAGCTTGTATCCGTTTGACAATTCAATGCTACCTTTACCTAAAGCTTTAAGAGTCTCTTTGCCGGCAGCTTTGATACCGTGAGATCCTGTAAACCTCTCGAATTCTGAGAAAAAGTCCGGACAATTTGTCACATGCCTAGTTGCTCCATTGTCTACCCACCAAACTGTTGGATCAAGCTCACAAACATAAGCCTCTTCACTGACAGACATCGCTTGATTACTAACAGGAATTGGACTAGATTTGCCCTGATTCGCTCCAGTTTTACTAGGCTTTCCATCGGCTAACCAACTTTGACAGTCTTTTACCCAATGCCCTCTCTTCCTACAGTAATTACACAGGTCATTATCCTTAGTTTTACTCTTAAAACCTTTGCTTTTGGTATCAACCTTCTGAGTAAATTGTCCTTTATTTACTTTTGCGGTTAAGGCCTCTTGTACAGGTTCAAACTTTACCTCTTTCGTGTCTTTAACAACATTTCTTTCAAACATGCACAACTGATTTATCATCTCATCAAAAGTTTTACTCTCATCTTTGGTTAACATCATCCAACTAGACTGAAAGTTCTCAAACTCTTGGTAAGATGTGCAAAGTCTTGCACACTAGCAATAAGTCTGGCAACTGACTTTCACCTTTCATCTTTAGGCCATTGTTTAGTTCATTCCATAAAGTTTTTAATTTGGCTATGTGGGACGAAACATCTCCCTTGTGTCCAACTAAAACTAAAGAACTCTGAACATACCTTAAACAACTGATCTTTTGATGTTGCTTCAAAGTTTACTTTTAACATGTCCCATGCCTCACTAGCAGTTTCTTGGTCCATTATCTTCTGGTAAACTTCGTCTGTTACTGAGCTTGTTATCATTGATTTAGCATAGCTGTTTGCCTTACGGTACAAATCTGAAGTCTCTTTTGCTTTTGATTTCAACTGTAGTATCCTCCTTTAATGGTTGAGGTCTCACTAGCTTCGTCAATGACGTCTAGAGCCCCTCATGATAGTCCAAATCTCGCATTTTCTTTTTCCAAATAGGCCAGTCTGATTCCACTACCAAAGGCTTTAATATGTTTTGAAAAATCATTGTTTACTAGTTGTTAACTTACTACTTTAAATTAATTACAATTCAAACTATAAATAAATAAATAATTTATTTCCAATTTCCAATTGATATTTACAATAAAAATTTTTAAAATATCTTATAAATTAATATAGCCTAATAACATTGTTTTAAATTTATGACTATGGAAATAGCCTCCCTCATGGGTAAAATTACCTGTGTGAGGGAGGGTTTGTCAGTCTGTATTAAAATATAATTTTATAATTTTGATTGTGCAATTATTTTCTAAGGTTTCTAATTAAATAATGATGGTATAATTTATGTACAATTTGGATTTAACAAAAAAGTGATATATGCGAAGCTATACATTACATTTTGGATATTAAATTTTGAATCAAGAGTATAAGTAGTTTGAATTAATATAATCATTGACAGTGTGTATGTCAACTTGTAATAACCATTGATTTATTTTCATTTTGTAAAGCTGAGGCCTTATATTGTGGGTGTTTTTTAGATCTGTTGGTAGTTTCGTGTATAAATGATGAGCAATGTAAAATGAATTAGTAGAGTTGATAGTTTTGTAAGCCTGTGGCATATTAACTCCTACAAGCCTTGAATTCCTGGTATCATACTTATGATTTATTTTTGAAAAGATGTTGTCTTTATTTTTATGAATAAACATTGTTAAGACTCTTACATAAAGCTGTGTAATATTAAATACTAAAATTCATCAAAAGGAGGTCTGTTGGAAATCTAATAGGTTTCTGTAATGCTGTCTTTATTATACATTTTGAGTTATCTCTAAAGGTTGTTTTATTGTTTTGAGGGCACCTCCCAAGCAATGATTCCATATTGTAATAGAGATTGTACATAGGCATAATATACAGATTTTAACAAGTCAAAGGTTAAAATTTGGTTGAGAACGCTAAACATATATATGAACTTCCGGAGTTTGCTGTTTAGGTATTCTATATGAGCATCCCATTTTAAACGATTATCAAACATGACTCCAAGATATTTAAATTTATTTACATTTGCAATGGGTTTACAGTCATGACAAGAATTTTGGTTAGCACATGAATGAAGTGTTAGTTTTACATTTGTGGGGTCATAATAAGGGTTTAATGAAATATTCATGCATTTAGTTTTATCTACATTCATTGTTAGAATATTTTGATCAAACCACAGCTTTAAATTCTTCAAGCCACGCTCTGCTAAGTCATAAACATGTTCCCAACTATCTCCTTAAACAAAACTGCAGTATCATCAGCATATAGAAAAATATCACCACCAAACATGTTTAGTTTACTAATGTTGTTTATGTATATTAAAAATAGCAAAGGACCTAAAGTGCTTCCTTGCACAACACCGTAGTTAATTGGTTTGGGGTTGCTGATTTGTCCAATAATGGAGACAACCTGTGTTCTATCTGTTAAATAACTGGTAAACCAATCAAGTGAGGTTCCTTTATTCCTAAATACTTAAGTTTTTGTAATAATTTATTTCGATTAACTGTATCAAAGGCTTTTGCTAATCAATCAAAAAAAGCAATAACGCTTTTTTATTTGCATTAATACATTCATGAATCGTTTTAGTTACTAAGAAAAGATTGTCGTTTACATTTTTATCTGATCTAAACCCAAATTGATTATCAAATAGAAGGTTGTTATCTTTTAAATACTTAACAAGTTGATGTTTTACACATTTTCTAGTATTTTGAAATATTGCTTAAGAGTGTAATAGGCCTGTAGTTTATTAGTTCTCTTTTTGATCCAGTTTAAAAATGGGAACTACTTTTCCAATTTTATAAAGAGCTGGAAATTTACCTTGTAAAAGACTCAGGTTAATTATGTAAAATAGCATATTTTAAATATCTAACATTATTCTTAATTAGTTTTGAAGAAATGTTGTCCAGTCCTGGTGCACAGTCTGTTTTAAGTTCTGACACATATTTATTTAATTCTATTTCAGTGATGGGTGATAACTCAAAGGTTGTGTTTGTAATGTAAGTTTTGTCATCTACTATTAGAGGATCATTTGTAGTGGGGATGGCGTTTGCTAAATTAGAACCAACATTAGCATAGTATTCATTAAACTCGTTTGCAATATTACGTTTGCTATCATCTGTTACAGTTTCATTTTCATTTAAAAAATGTTCAATAGGAAATTCAATTTTAGTTTTTTGTTTGCCAGATATTTCTCCAATATTCTTCCATAGCAATTTAGGTTTTAATTATTAATTTTTTGTCGATAGTAAATTTGTTTAGCTCTTTAAGGAGTTGCTTAAAATATTTCTATATGTTTTAACATGATTAGATAGGTTTGGGTTAAATGGTTGTCTTTTTAATTGTTTACTCAATTTATCTCTAGTTCTAATTGATTTTAATAAAGCATCAGTAATCCATGGCTTCAAAGTTAACTTATTTGAGGATATATACCTTTCCTTAGTCGACATTTTTATAATATTTTGCAGTTTACTATTAAACATTTCGGCACATATGTCAATATCATTTTCGCTTAAAATAGGAGTCCAATTTTCTTTTGATATTAGATTGTTTACTAAATTTTCATCAATGAATGTTAAAATGTTCTGTTTTGGGGGTTTCTGCCTTCTTTGGTTTAAATTTAGCTTAGAACAAATGAAATAATGATCTGTCATTTCAGATTGTACAATTGCAGTTGAAACTCTATCTATTTCTTTAATTTTAATGAAAATGTGGTCTATACAGCTAGAGGAATGATTTGTAACTCTTGTAGGAATATTAATTGTACTTGTGAAACCAGCAGAATTCAATACATTTAAGTATCGTTGTGCAAAGAGTTTGCTCAGGTAAAATACAACAGTTTATGTCACCAACAATCCATTGTATCATATTATTATCTCGCCTTTCGTCACAGTATGCCTCGAGATCATCAATAAATAAATTTAAGTCGTTTTCAGTTGAGGGACTTCGATATATGGCCAGCAAAGCGTGTCTTTCAGTTCCAACTTCAAATTCAATTTCTATACCAGTGGAACCATGAAAATTAATTTGTCTGATATTAGTATGAGAAAGCCTAATAGATTTATTAATGTAAACTAACACTCCATCATTTTGGTTTCTGCTTATTTCATTGCAAAAGTATTCATAGCCTGGTAAATCAATGATTATATTGTCACTTTTTTTTGTCCAAGTTTCTGTAAAAATCATAATATCAAATTCACACTTAAGAATATGATCCTTTATGGTCATAAATTCATCAAAATGTTTTTTATAACTTCGCATATTTACATGAATAATTGAAAAAAATGTTTGTTTTTTTGTGTCAATAAAATGAAAATTATCATTATTTTTAAAAATTTGTATAGGAACATTTTGGTAACTTTCAATATTGTTAACTAAATCTTCCATTCAAAAGAAAACATTTTCTACTCCGTTGTTAAAAAAAAAACAATAAAATAAATAGTTAACTAAGGAAAAATCAAAATAAACAATATAAAATAACAATTTCAAAATTCTTGAACATTAGTTCAAAGTTATTGTCATGTTAAAAAAAGCAAGGGGATTAAGTTAATAAATCAAGAAGAAATAGAACTATCAACTTGTTGGCCCACAAACTTCAAAACAATTATAATTTAGCATGAATCAATGTTTAAACTTACATCTATGGGTTAGAACTTGAACTACTCTGAACAAAAACAAAATTTGTTATTTACAACAACAACAAATTAAAATTTAACTGCTAACGACTGGAAAAAAACCTCACTAACATAGACTTAGGGCTTAATTGTTTTCAAACCGCTCTAGATCTTCTAAATTCTTAATTAAAAAAGCTTTTTCTCCATCTTGTCGGCGGACAAACACCTTACCGTCTTTACACCAGACGAAATCGACCAGGTGTTCTTTCTTCAATTTTCGGGCTCGACCAAGCAGAGACTTGTAGAAGGGAGTCAAATGTTCATTCACATAAATTTTTGATGTAGGTAGGTGAGCTGACAGATTTTTCGCGTCTAAGTTTTTTCCTTTCGCTGCCTGAAGCCACTCTGACCGTGTTGATCTTGATACGAATTGTATGACGATGTTGGGATGGTGTCCATTTCTGCTTGGTAGTCGGTGTGCTGTAGAGATTTCTTTTCTGTCGTATTGTATGTTAATGGTGTTAGCCAATTTTTCAGTAACAGCATACACGTTTTCATTCTCAGTCAATGGTACTCCAACTACTTCTATATTTCTGTTCCTAGAGTACTGTTGCATTTCCTGTATTTCAATTTTTACTTCATTAAGATTTTCACTTAATTTTTTATTTTCATTTTCAAGTTTCAGGCAAGTTGTTTTCAGGTTTTTATTTTCTTCCTTCAGAGTTAGCATTTGTGATTTAAGTTCTTCTATTTCTTTGTAAAGAAATTTTTCTACAACATCAAGTCTAGACGTAATTTTTTCAGAATTTTCATTCATTTCTTTTTTAATGTCTTTTAAAATTTCAACAAGCTGCAGGTCCTTTTCTTCTTTTTGTTTTAAGTCACCCAAAGGGTTTTGATTTTTTCGGTTAGGCATGTTTAATAGATATTTCAAAAATAGTTCAAATTAGTAAGGAGCAGAAAAATGTAAAAAATTTAGTTCAGTTTGTTTATAGATATCAAACACATGGGATAATTCAATGTAAACTTCTGGTTGCTAAGGTAAACAAACAATATTCTTTGTTGCTAAGGTAAACAAACATTTCAACATCTCAATCTTTTCATAGAAACCATTTTATACTTTACCAGTTTGAAAATGTTCTTGCACTAATCCTTCAGTTGAAACATAATAAGTTCAAAAAGAATATTCCACTAGACAGTTTAAACACTTTTGAAACAATAATTTGATCTAAAACCTTTTAAAAACTTGAAATAAATAGGAGAGTTTTGAGGCACGTCCTTTGTTTACAAATGCAAACAACTAACTTTAAACAATCGAACACACTGGGCCCATAACCTATTGCAAAATAAATTAGTGGTTTTCAATATTAAGGTAAGAAAAAAGAATTTGTGTGAATACTAAATAACACTTGCTTTTATTAGCGACTATCAACAAACTCACTTATGTTTTATAAAGACTTGTTTTCAACATATGAAAGTAAAAATCACACTGCCACACTTTTTTCTTTTACCTTAATATTGAAAACCACTAATTTATTTGCAATACATACGTATTCGCACACTACAGGCTCCACTTCTCGTTCACTCCTTATTTCTCAATCTCGTTTGGCCACATAAACGTTCGCTGTTCGGCATCAAAGAGGAAACCGCTGACCGGTCGGCGCGAAACTACAAATAAATCACGACGTTTACTACTCTTTGTGCGGTGCGCGCGATAATTCGGTTGTGCGCCACACCGGCGCTGCGCTGGCCTTTCCACGGCCTGCCTGACCTAACCTATATAAGGTGCTGCCACACTCTCCTGCCTATTCTGTGTGTGCTTACACATCGACACACTCGTGGTTCCTCACCCTGGCCTCTGCACATCGGCACTACAGAACACAGACAATCTGTGTTCTTCTGTGTTCCTTGGTGGCTGTGCAACTCTCTCTCTAGCTCTTTATTATCCAAGACCGAGAGGTTGAACGTGAAATGGAAGCATCTTGTTACATCACAGCCATAAATTATTATCGCTTTTCCTAGAACCTTGATCGACGTTTGACTTGGAATACTCACGTAGGCCACGTTTGCTCAAAACTATCCTCAGGAATTTATGTTTTGAAGACTGTCCGAATTCTGCCCAACTCAGGCACTGATGAAGGTGCATTACGGAGTAATTTACCCACACTTATCCTACGGATTGACATTGTGGAGGTTGCACACAAACAAATTTGTCTAGTTGTTATTCTTAAAAAACGAGTAGTCAGAATAATCGCAAAATTGCCAGGGAGAGAGTCGTGTAGGGAGGCATTCAGAACCCTAAAACTGTTGACTCTACCTTGCCTCTACATTTTAGAGACGTGTCTCTTTTTCAAATAAAAAGAAATACCATAAGAGGTACATACGTACACACTTAAGAAATCAGAGGCAGGGACAACTACCGAACTGCGAGACACAGAACGGTAGTTCATGAACGTTTGCCTTCCAAGCAGGAGTTCATTTTGTCAACAGACTACCAAATTTTCAAAAGCCCTGAGCCTAAGGCATTCAAAGCTCGTCTCAAACCAATTCTGATTTCTTAAGCATTTTATGATACAGACGAGTTTATGGCATTCAATTGGGAGACCCTTATGATTAGCTAACTCACTAAGGGATAGAGTGGTTACATTCGAATGTATGGGAGAGAGTGAGGGAGTGTATAACTGTATGTATGAGTGAGATTTAGATGTAAGAATAAAAGGAAAATGTTACATACACAATGATTTGACGATTGCGATACATGTGATTGTAAATGTGTATAATTTTATGCAATAAAATATTTAGTTATTTATTTTGGCGAGCACTTTAGTTTTGTCGAACATAATTCCATGTATTGTTGGTAAGCTGTGTCCAGTTATTTCTAAAAGATGTTTTGGTCCAACTTTTACAGACCTTACAAATCTATCAGCAACGTTGGTTTTATGTGAAATGTGAAATATAATCTTCTACTGATAATGCAGTACTTCTAAAAGGGTTAAAGCTCGTAAACTGAATACCAATGTAACTCAGTTTTTGATTAACGTATTTCTTTAAAGTAGGTTATTAATAAAATGTTCACTTTTGAAAATAACTTTTAGTCATAACTATCGTGGTGATATAATGTTCCTCGGGTTTATAAGCACTGAATAGAGTAGAGTTGAGTGGTCGCAACTGCGCGTGCGCGTCTTGGCTCAGTGTGCTCAGTGCTGTGCTTTGTTTGCTCGATCACCATTATATGCAAATCTGATGAACGAACCGCGACGAGTCCTCAGCCGACCCGACCAAAGGCACAGATCACTGGGTGAACAACTCTGTTCACTCTGATCACCCACCACACATTTCCGTGGAATATGATTCATTATTAAATGCAATTGCTCCTCAGTTTCTTCACAGACATAACAAAGCCCTCGATGATTTCACGAAATATACTCAGCAGTCAGCACGTGGGATATACCACACTGCTCTCCGGGATAAACGTTTGTTGAGTTTCGGTCGTATTCAAATGTAGCGAGACCTGCTTTCTTCGACCCTATAAGGAAACCGGGCTCGTCCCTCGTGGCGAGTGCATCTCGGCTGCCGCAACTATGTAACCACACCGACACCGCCTATCATTATCCTATCTCCGGCGTCCATCATCCAAAACAAAACCACTTGTTTATCACCACCGGCCCGCGCGCAATTATACACATTTCCACTTTATATAAATTAGATTTTACGGCGTTTCAAACGAGTTCCGCGGCCGACAGGCAACAGGTGGGTGGACTGTGATTGCGAGCCGAGTTTCGATGTGGCAAAGAGAGATCAATGCAGGTGTCGGTGCTGTTTCAGTTATTCCAGTTGTTTCTTGCAATATATTCGCTTGCGTTTTCTTACGATGGCTACTCCCCATGGTTTGGAACTCATGATTATGATTACACCATTGGCAAATTCCATCGGCCTTTGGACTATCAATTAATGACTCAATCTGTATAACAGTCGACCCTAGTTTGTAACAAGACTACATCTCATCATAGCACTCATCACAATCACCATCTTTCCATATTCACCTTTAAATACCCTCAAGAGTGGTCGGTGTCCCAAAGCAGAGTATAAGATGGCGTTGACGTCTCCAAACATGACGTAAGCACAATCGTAGAAAGAGGTATTCGATATGCTAGGACAACGCTTCAAGGTTCAATATTACGTAAAACATGTCCGATCGATCAAAATTATATTAGAAAGATTTCACGTTATAACGTATACCGGGACTAAATTCAGTTGCACTTTTTCGAGATTCAAGATTAATCGTCAGATTGTCGGGGTCAATTCTTGTCCTATCCTCAAAGGCTACCCCACATTCATCGACTGACACCGTATACATAGACATGAAAACACATAAACACCCTTTGAGTGAGTTTTGGATGTTTGGTGCTCATGTACTGTATGTATATCCACTGTTGTATGTTGCAGATGTGGGAGATGGCGCGGGCGGACAGAAACGAGACGTTGTTCTCCGAGTCCTCGCCCGAGATACTCCCAGTGCCGACACTCCACCCAGGATCACTGGAGCTCTCACCAAGGTACCGGGTCTTATTTTACATTTATATATAGAACAATGTCGCGCTTGCTATAGGAAAGTGCCAATCCTCCAATTGATACTTATAGCACAGTTTTAAGGGGTTGACTGACGCGGTTGATCTGAACAAAGGTTTAGCAAACAAAGTTACTAGACAGCAGTCCGCTGTGTTTCCAAACACTTCCTTAACTAGCTCTCCCGTACATGAACAGTAGCCCGCCACGCCTCCAGTCCAGTCATACTAGTGTAAGTTTAAGTATTACTGTCTTAAACGATGGTTCAGAAATGCATGGAATAGTTAGTTACGGGTTTATAATCTGCATAATATGTTTTATTACTATTTTAAGCAAAAACCCCTTGTCATCTTTGGAACATAGACTTAATAGGTTGAAATATTAGCTTATTTTTATTTAATCAGAGTCTAATTGTCGATTATACAGTGTGTGCAGTTCACTCCTCACCCACTCTCGTCACAAGAGTGCGAAAATAATGTCAACAAGTTGAATGACTTCTATCTGAGATCACTTGGCGCCAGCATTTACAAAGTGAAGCCCAGGTCGGCTTCCTGGTTCAGGAGGAATGATTGAGTCCCACACTGCACAGATACAGTCCGAGACGTTGTTATACGAGAATATCTCTAAACGACGGAAATCTAATAAACGTGCAAGTTAACTTCATTCGAGAATTAAACTTGACAAAAGGATTGCTCTGAAAAATACCACCACTCAAAAAATATAACCACCACATATTTACCACTCATATTTATCCGAATTTCCAGGGTGGTTTTCACACATACAAAGTGCCTCGGCTACGAGTGCTAGTCAACACTACACAAAGCTCGGCTCTGGAGTTGGGTGAAAGCGTTTTGTTTTCTTTGTCAGGACTACTGTTGCTTCACTCCTCAAGTCCTGATGCAAGATACTGTCATCAGCTCACCAAACTCCTCGGCTAAACTGCACGCATTCATAATCGTTCACATCACAACTATCAAGTTTGAACTGGAAGAACTAGATTGTATAGTATCTACAGTCTGTAGTCACGGGATCAAACTTCACCAGGTGATTTGTCAGGTCATAATAAACAAAACATTTCCTACAACACATAGGCCTATCTTGCTAAATTTTCGGTCTGTCTGTCTGTCTATGTTTTTCACACAATAATTTTATCTCCGAGATCAATTAAGTTTTACACTAAAACCTTTTAATTGTTACTATAATTAAAAACAATATTAAAAAATAAATTTCACTAATTTTACTTTTCTTTTAACTGGCGGCTATATTAAATGTCCTAAGCTTAATAACTCAAAACCCTTAAAATTTAAGGTAAATACAAGAATAAAAATACGTGGCAAATGTTACGTTTTTATGAACACTTGTTGTGTTGCAACATATAATAACGGAAATGGCCTGAACATACTCGACAGTGACTTACAGTCAACAGCCAATCAGTGACTGAAGATGGTACTCCACAGCGAGGCCGAAATATCTCAACCTAACTTTGAAGTGTCGACGTGCTGTGACCCGGAAGAACTAGATTATAGTTGTGAAAACTCAAGATTTCAGTTTATATAGCGTTTATTATTGTAAAAACTATTTCGAAGTGTGAAAATCGGGCCGTGGTAGAGAGAGCCTCGCCGCGTTGTGTTGTATCTCGGCCACAAGCACACTGCAAATGGTCACGTGGTCAGGTCTGCAGAGTGTAATGTGTATAATCAAGTACCGTGTTCAGCGTGCCTCAGCAACTCAGCGTTTAGCCAATGCTGACTCCAGAGTTCATCGCTCTACCATTCTCTCTCTATGATTCACCGTTACTTGTCGATTCCGATTGATGTTGTTGCTATATTCTCTCACGCTCTTCATTAACATGTTTAATGAAAAATTTTCATGTAGACTACGTCTAATCCAAAATCTCCTCAGGCATTTATGTTTTGAGACAGCTATCCAATATTGCCCAACTCAGGTACTGATGACGGCATATTATGGAGTAGTCTATCCACACCTCTACGGAGTGCTGTGGGGAGGCTGCAAAGCGAAAACTTTTCAGAATTTTCATTCTTCAAAACAAGCAGTCAGAACAATAGCAAAGTTGCAGTGGAGAGTCGTGCAGGCCAGCTTTCAAAATTTGAAACTGTAGACATTACCCTCTACATTTTGGAAACTTGCCTTTTTCAGACAGAAATGCGACCCCGTAAGAGGAGTGATATCCACTCTTACGTAACCAGAGGCAGGGAGAACTAAACTGGGAGACACAGGACGGTAGCTCATGAACGTTTGCCTTCACAGGCAGGAGTTCAACTAGTCAACATACTCCCAAATTCGATTAAAAGTGCACCAATGCCAAAGGCATTCAAAACTCGCTTGAAAAAAATTTTGGTCGCAGAAGCATTCTATAATATAAACGAGTTTATGGCACACAACTGGGGCACCGCGTAAACAGACCACGGACCAAGGGGCTAGAGTGGATCAGATTCGAGTGAATGGGAATTGGGTGGATGCAAATACTGTATGTTGAATGGGATTACGATGTGTGTGAATGCAAAATTTTAGATACTTAACACTATGACGGTTGCATAACATGTATATGTTTAACGCAATAAAATATTTATTTATTTATTATTTGTTTATATTTAGATTATTGCATGAATGATGGAAACAATTGCCAGGATACATATGCGCCAGTCTACGCTTGCACGAAAGCACGTTAGCGGTTGGTTAGGTCAGCCGCGTTGCTGTTGAAGCTCGCTGCTCGTTACCCATTATACAGTACACTCTACAGTAGCGGCGGTCACTAGAGAGTTCAACAATGGACAGATCTCTCTTCGATACCGCGTGTAAAAATAGCCGTGAAAGTTGGGAAAACAAGCGATATTTTGTAGCCTTGAACAGGGCAGAGCGGTGTAGACTGCAGAGCTAATGGACTTGACCGGTTGCGATAGCGACTCTACTATACAGTTGAGTACTGAGCAACAGTAAAGTTCTGTAGTGTGAGTGTTCTGGATCCAGTGCCGAGCTATCTAAACAATGATTGTATTAAAATAAGTAAAAATTCACCAGCACTAACGATGCGTGACGATATTGGATGGGTGGCCAGCTCCACAGGAAAAATCTTTCCCTATCGGATTGTTGATAGTTTTTCTTGGACAGCTTTGGAAAGGGACAAGATACGGAAACGAGAGTTAAAGACTCGTGTTCAGCGCTACGGGGTGGTTACAACAAGTTTAGATTGTCATATATTGGAAACAAGTGTTTCCTCAAAAATCGAAGGCTTATCCGAAAATTTGTGGAAAACATGAATCTTAAAATTGTAGAATATTTAAGTAATATAATAATAAGAATAATACTAAAATTTTAATATTACATGAATTTAAAACAAATTATTACACATTAATTGCAGAACTCAGAAAATAGGGAATCATTATTTAGAAAGCGCCTTCAAAACAAGACCGCAACACACACACACACATATGTATGTTAAAAGCGTGCAAGTTTATGCAGGCGCTCCGTTTCTTTAATTGTTACATTGCATTGGAGATACATCATTCATGTTATGTGAGAAAATTAAATAATTTAGCAATGTACATTTTAAAATCAAATTTTCTCAAGAAACTGTTTTAAAAATGTTTTAAATAAATGCATAATTTTCCAAACTATTTAATTTGATCTCATATTATGAACTAGCTGAGAGTACCCACGCCTCGGGGCTTTATTAAACATAGCTGTGTGTTTATTTTAAGAAAACTGCAAATTTAAAATAGGCCTAAACAAAAAGATTTTCCTATATATCCTTAGAAAACAATTTATTTTGCCCGTTAGTTCACCTTGTGGATGTTGTATGAGTATGAAATATAGCTATAGATACACTGAGTGATGGGCTTAACCCTTAAACTTATTTTGGCCGCCATAGTTTTAGCCAATTTTGACTTATAAGTGGTCCGAAACGCCTAAAAACGTGTTCGCCATTTATTTTTTGGATGATGTATGGGTATGAAATACAGCGAAATACACACTGCGTAATGAGCTAACCCCTTAAAGGAAGTTTCACCGCCATAGATTCGTCCAATTTTGAGTTATAAGCAGCCCATTATGCCTTAAAACGTTACAGACAGACAGACAGGATTTTTGACACCAGTTTCGGTCTATCAAAGTATATAAGCACCAAATAACCAAAACCGATGGATTCTTGGCATTTTACAGACCAAAGTCTTATTTTATTTATAGATAAGTGTTAGCTACCTTTGAGAGTCATAGTTACTTCCGTCCTTCCGTTTTTTTTTTGAGGATGTTATATGGACATAAAGTTTAGCTAAAGACACACTGAGTGATTAGCTTAACCCTCAAACAAAGTTTCACCGCCATAGCTTCAGCGGATTTCGAGTTATAAGCGGTCTAAAATTCCTTAAAATCGTGCAAAGTGCCCACTTTTGCCCCTCGCCATTTATTTTGTGGATGTTGTATGGGTATAAAATATAGCTAAAGATACACTGCGCAATGGGCAACCCTAAAACAGTTTCACCGCCATAGCCAGTTGATTCTGAGTTATAAGCGGTCCAAGATGCCTTAAAAACGTTACAGACAGACAGACAGACCGACAGACAGACAGAAGAGATTTTGACACCAGTTTCGGTCTATGCTAAGTATATGAACACAAATAACCAAAACTGATGGATTCTTTGCAATGTACAGACAAAAGTCTTATTTTATTTATATAGATGATGTATATTTAATACAATATAACAATTAAATGAGGCAAAGGGCCTGCAAAACTGACACACTTTTAACCAGGGGTGCCCACAAGGGTTTAATGTCGCAACTTGCGAATTTTTGGGGAAATTAAAAAAAAAAATGAAAAATTTGGGGGAAAAATTAAAATTTTTTACGTTTACCGATTTGCTATATTCTGTCTAAAGTCCCACACGGTAATTTCGTAAAAAGGAAGGATTCAGATTTTACAGCAATACTCGTAATAGATTGAAGGTTAGTGCGTGAAGGGTGTAGAAATTAGGGTCTAACTTTTTGAGCTATCGCAAATTCGCAATATTTACGACCTTATAGACGTCATTGGTGAAATGGTGGTTTCGAAAATTGTAAGGAACATCAACGAGACCAATGTGTATTCCATCATTTTAGATTGCACGCAAGATGTTAGCAAAAAAGAGTGGAACGCCTGGTCAAAGTGCTCACAGCTGGAGACACGACTGGTGAAAACCTTGCCAAAGAAGTATTGAACGGTTTGAAGTCATTAGACCTTGATCCCAATAATATAACAGGCCAAAGTATGGATGGTTCAGGAAACAGGAGGGGCAAAGACGTTGGCCTAAAAACTATCATCCAAAAAGACTACTCAAGAGCTTTTTGCACACAGGTTTGCACTGATAGTAGAACACATCTATGGAAATGTGCTCACAAATGAGAAACCTGTTTAGCTTACTTGAAGAATATCATGATTTAGGGAAAGCCAGACATTGATCATTTCCTATTTAGGTACAAAAATGGCAATGTCAAATTGAGTAGTGTTTAAAATTATTTGACACAATACTTTAAAAAAACCAACTGTTTTAATTATTGTTAGCAATATTTTTCTGAAGCAACTGAAAATAAGTCGCCTTTTGCACAAAAAAGTGTCAACAATACCTTCAACAAAAGTTTGCCGAGGTAACCAGGGTGAATATGTAAGGGGTTAACCACACTCTACAACTAAATAGGATGTGTAATTAGAATATATAAAAGTGTAAAGAATATAAAAAATGCAATGCAAGGAAATTTAAAAACAAAGATTTTATGTTGAAACTTACTGAAACCCCAAAATCACTTTAAAAAGAGCTCTGTATATATGATTTGATTATGAATAAACTCTTAGTCTTAAAGTTTGACAGCTGGACAGCAAAAAATCCGCATTCACTTCACCTTGGCCAAAAGAAATCAGGGAATCAAAGACAGTCTTCAAGGATTGACAGAGGTAAAGGACAAAATTATTGAAACCACCCAAAACTGACTAACATAAACCAAGCACTTAAACATCCGTGGCGCAATACCAACTGTGACATCCCAGTAAAATAAAAGTTCCATATAACTGACGACACCTGCAACAAAGTATTATATTAGAAAAATCTTAATTAAAAATATAATGTAAGATAAAATATTTAAAGACTTAAAACAATACAGGAAACTTTTAGAAAACTTTTAAAACTACGCTACTGAACCTGTGGCTACGCGACTCTTATGTTTAATTACTGCAAAAGTATAATTTAAGTGCATTTACTGTACCTTTATTCTAAAAAAGTTTAAATTGAAATTGGTAAAAGTAAAAAATTCAGATGCAAGTACTTGTTTGGTTCTCGATTGTGGGTTGGGACCGCTATGAGAAGACACGTAAACACCTCTCATACCGCCTTACATCCAAGACAAGTTGACAACAATCTCTCACACCTGGGTGTCATGTTGCCGACCTGCCCTGGATGCCCTCGGCAAACTACAGTCTGCATGGGCCCGTCTACCCGACACCGCGGTCAGAGAGAAATGAACAAGGGATGAAAATGTATGTAACGACAAGGCTAGGGACCGAGAAATGTATAAAGTAAACACTGTGGAGAAGTGTTTCACGCAATTCCAGGATCGAAGGGATTGAATATCAATGAACATGAAAATGTCAAGGGAATTGAAGATTAATAAGAATTGTTTAACGTTAAGCAACCGAAGCATGTAAAGACGACAGAGAAATTATTCACGCAAATCAGTGAATGAGGGAAATTATAATATCAATGAAAACGGCGTTTCAAAAAGCCGAGAGAAGTGAAAATTAATGAGAACATTTTTCAAATCAAGCAGCCAAGGCCGAAGGCCTAGGTGTAAACTAATAATTAGAAATTAACTGAACTAGCACTTTGATGACGAGGCGAAACGAAACCCTAAACACTTACCTTAGAAGAGCTATCAATTATAGGATTGACACCTCTTCCATATACATGTCTTAAACGCTTATATTGGTACATCTAACTAGAATATATCATTTAGATTCTTATTAATTGACGTTTTGTTACTGTGACGCTCTTTAGAGGCGTCCTGGTCTTGCATCCTTCGGGCGAACCTCATCCATGACCCCTTCCCTAAATCAACGCTCGGACTAGGTTGTGTATGCCTTAGAGCACGTATAAAAAGAGTCAAAATAACTTTAGCTTGGAAAGCTGGCCACACAGTGTAAGAACTAGGACGCTCTCTAGAAGCGCACAGGTCTTGCATCCTTTAGGCGAACCCCGTCCATGACCCCTTATCCTACACTCGGCACTGAAAGTACTTTTTTTTATGCTTAAGGCACGTTGGGAGAAGAGTTTACATGGCCTAAGCTTGGAAAATATTTGGAAAGCTAACTGAAAGGGTAACTGATCAGGACGCTCCTAAAAAATATAGATTAATAGATTGGTTAAATCAAACACTGCAATAATAAGAACACGTTGCAAGATTTTCTGTTAATTTATCTTAAACTGTCGATCCTATACCAGCAGCCTTCATTTTGATTACACATTTTTAACTGGCAATAACAAATATGTGAAGGCCGAAGGTAGGACACAGTTGTCAAAACTAGACCTAATCCTCAATAATCATCCATCAAACACGAGACTATGTATGAATAATGTTACAGTAGCCAAGAGGTAATCTAGGCCAGTAACTGCAGAACAAAGTTATACAAACTAAACTATTATTAAGCTTAATTATATTAAATGTGTTATTTTGGAATGTGTCATTACCTTCAACAAGATGTCCTCTAAAATCGTATATTTCTTCCTGGACTCAAACTGCACAAGATGAAATACGCAGAACTTCTTCAGCAGATTATTTAACCGAAATCTTTAGAGCGGAATTAATGTTTATGACGCGCGCTTGATGTTTACGGAATAAATAAATAATCTTTATAAAGTTAGTAGAGTCAAAACTACTCACAACACACACACACATCTATCTACTCATGCAACTAATTTCTTCAAGTCATATGCGTTTTGAGCTAAATTATTAATGCAGGATTTATCACTGCCAAGTTAAATTGAACTATATTCTTTACAATATTACGTTGTAAAACAGTGCTTGGTAAGAATTGTACTTGTTGGCATAAAAGTTAAAACATTCTAAATAAATTATCATAATTAACGCATATGACCTTCAGAAGTATTTTCTTGTGTTCAAGTACTGAACCTAGGTAAAACAATAAACTTATAAAACTATAGTTTTATAAATACCTTTGGTTGACCTGAAAGTTGACAAATATGACATGATTTCAAAATCAAAAAATGTATTTAATAAATAGATAGAAGAAATGATAGCCAGACTTTAGAACATAATTATCTGATAAAAGTTTCAAAAACTTTTACATTTAGGAAGATTTCTGATTATGTTAAACCTAATAATAAGTTAGAGAAAAAATTGGTTTGGAAATTACTCGGAACAAGATTTGCTGCTACAATTGCCCGCACAGTGGGCGTACAGAGGGGCAACCAAAACCAAAACACACAATTCCACATTGGACTAGACGATGTTGACCTTAGAGCATGATTCAGAAAAAGATTAGATGGGGAATGACTTGGATCGAGAATTGACACTACAATGGGGCACGCACAGAGGGGCAACCAAAACACACAATTCCACATTGGTCTAGACGATGTTGACCTTAGAGCATGATTGAGAAAAAGATTAGATGGGGAATGACTTGGATCGAGAATTGACACTACAATGGGGCACACGCACAGAGGGGCAACCAAAACCAAAACACACAATTCCACATTGGTCTAGACGATGTTGACCTTAGAGCATGATTCAGAAAAAGATTAGATGGGGAATGACTTGGATCGAGAATTGACACTACAATGGGGCACGCACAGAGGGGCAACCAAAACCAAAACACACAATTCCACATTGGTCTAGACGATGTTGACCTTAGAGCATGATTGAGAAAGATGGGGAATGACTTGGATCGAGAATTGACACTACAATGGGGCACGCACAGAGGGGCAACCAAAACACACAATTCCACATTGGTCTAGACGATGTTGACCTTAGAGCATGATTGAGAAAAAGATTAGATGGGGAATGACTTGGATCGAGAATTGACACTACAATGAGGCACACACAGCAAGCAACCAAAACACACAATTCCACATTGGTCTAGACGATGTTGACCTTAGAGCATGATTGAGAAAAAGATTAGATGGGGAATGACTTGGATCGAGAATTGACACTACAATGGGGCACGCACAGAGGGGCAACCAAAACACACAATTCCACATTGGTCTAGACGATGTTGACCTTAGAGCATGATTCAGAAAAAGATTAGATGGGGAATGACTTGGATCGAGAATTGACACTACAATGGGGCACGCACAGAGGGGCAACCAAAACCAAAACACACACATTGGTCTAGACGATGTTGACCTTAGAGCATGATTCAGAAAAAGATTAGATGGGGAATGACTTGGATCGAGAATTGACACTACAATGGGGCACGCACAGAGGGGCAAAAAACACACAATTCCACATTGGTCTAGACGATGTTGACCTTAGAGCATGATTCAGAAAAAGATTAGATGGGGAATGACTTGGATCGAGAATTGACACTACAATGGGGCACGCACAGAGGGGCAACCAAAACACACAATTCCACATTGGTCTAGACGATGTTGACCTTAGAGCATGATTCAGAAAAAGATTAGATGGGGAATGACTTGGATCGAGAATTGACACTACAATGAGGCACGCACAGAGGGGCAACCAAAACCAAAACACACAATTCCACATTGGTCTAGACGATGTTGACCTTAGAGCATGATTCAGAAAAAGATTAGATGGGGAATGACTTGGATCGAGAATTGACACTACAGTGGGGCACGCACAGTGGGCGCACAGAGGGGCAACCAAAACCAAAACACAATTCCACATTGGTCTAGACGATGTTGACCTTAGAGCATGATTGAGAAAAAGATTAGATGGGGAATGACTTGGATCGAGAATTGACACTACAATGGGGCACACACAGTGGGGCAACCAAAACACACAATTCCACATTGGTCTAGACGATGTTGACCTTAGAGCATGATTGAGAAAAAATTAGATGGGGAATGACTTGGATCGAGAATTGACACTACAATGGGGCACGCACAGAGGGGCAACCAAAACACACAATTCCACATTGGTCTAGACGATGTTGACCTTAGAGCATGATTCAGAAAAAGATTAGATGGGGAATGACTTGGATCGAGAATTGACACTACAATGGGGCACGCACAGAGGGGCAACCAAAACACACAATTCCACATTGGTCTAGACGATGTTGACCTTAGAGCATGATTCAGAAAAAGATTAGATGGGGAATGACTTGGATCGAGAATTGACACTACAATGGGGCGCACGTACAGTGGGCGCACAGAGAGGCAAAGCTCTAGGCCCCCCAGACAAAGAGAAAGAATTCGGATGACTAAGGATCGAGATTTGACTAATCAGCATGTATATGTCATACTATTATATTTACTAGTTATGAAGTTAAGCCCTATGCGTCCTGTAACTCATGATAACCTGTGTAACATTACTACTATTACATTTAGTTACTACTTGATTCCTACACCTACTAACATAATGGAAAATTGTGTATTATTTTATTTCTGGCACATTTGCCATGCATGTCTGTAATTTTTCTGTAAACAAAAATTCTGATTCTGAATTATGTCATACTTGTCTTTTCCCGAAAACATATTCGCGCAAAACCAAACTTATGAATATACCACATTATACTAAGATAAATCTTAGAAACTAAAATTACTTATAAAACCTTTTACGCAACAGTCGAAACAACGCTTAACCTCGAAATAAACCCGTGGGTTAAAAATGTACCGAACAGCTGGAAAACACCATCTTCTTCTCCTGAAGGAACAATCAAACTTTGCAGTCTTTCTTCAAAGTACGCACGACGTCAAAATTTACGGGAAAGATTTAAAAGATTAAAACTACTATATTAAGAACACAAGAAAATCTACTTCACCATGCACACCACACCATAAACAAATCTACTCTCCGTTGCTTCTTGAAGATCTCGTTGTCTCTACCCTGAACCGCCCAAACTTATTTTGGCTTCCTAATGTTTATTATGTCTATATTAAAACATAAATATGATTTTAGTAATTTTCAGCCCTAATGTGCGTTGAAATAGTGCACAACAAAATACGTTTGAATTTCTAATTTCCCGCCCTGAGAACTGGTTTGATTTCGGTTAGACATGAACAGCTGCAGTTTAACATTAGAATACTTTAACTTGATAACAATACAAAATTTCATTACAATACAATGTCAAAACAATAAACATTAATACAATGTCATTGAAATGTTTCCCTTGTTGTGCTTTAGTTATAATTTTATTACTGTAATATTAAATGGAATTCGTACCAAGAATAATGTCTAAAAGTGTTATTTGAAACGGTTTTCTACCTTACACAGTTAAAAACAAAATAAATTTTCTTGCAACTTGAACAAGTTAGGAATCTCAATCCATAACTATCTTTGTTACCTAATACCGAAATTTCACTTCAGTATTCTAAATTTTCAAAAGTTAAAATATATAATTAAAATCTTCTCAACTCCAATGTGAAATGGTTAGACGTTTGTGGAAACGTAGGCTACCTAACTTTTAAAAGTGTTTATATTTTCAAATACTGATGAATTCAACAGCTGCTTCGGAGGTATAAAACCTTACAACAATATTTTAAAACATGCATTAGATAATTTGTCTTCCTTTCAAAATGTTGCCAAACTCTCTTCAAAACTAAGACTTAACCCACCACAATACTCCAAATAACTAAATATTATTTTAAATGCGCTGTAAGCCAAAAGGAATTATTTTCGTTAAAATTTTAAAAAATCTCCAGGGTTCAACCCCCCTCGACAATAGTTTTCTGTTCGTTCTTGTGGGTGTGTGAGTGTGAACTATTATAAAAAAGCCAACAGGTTGACTTCTATTAAGACTGCGTGTCTGACGATGATGTTTTAACATCGAAACGTTCCGTGGGTATAACAACCCTCAACACTATATCGGTGAAAACTACAGCGAACGAGCCCTTTTACAATTATTTAAAATCCAACAGTCATAATTGGTGAAACATAAAAATTAACCTTAAAATACGGAAAATGGTCATGATGAGTTACAATTATACATAATGTAGTTTGGAAAACTCAAACACGTTTGGCGTAACAATTTACTTGATTAGTTATTAACAGTTTTCGCCGCCTATTTACAGTACTTTAATTTTTAAAATATGGCAAATTTTACCTAACGCGATTCAAATGCAGTAAAATCAAGAATGTGTAAAATGCTAAAAGCTATTTAGAGCCTCATTAGCAGAGTAAACAATCGCCATTGCATTACTTTTAACTTTCATAGTTAAAAGCGTAAATTGACAAAGTTTTAAACTAATGGTTATTTACTCAGCTTTGATCTTAGTTGTCAAAACAATCTGGCCAGCATTGCATTTGATAACAAGACTAGAGGTCCAAGTAACTTAAACCATAATACAAGATCTTGATTCTTACCTCATATGAAATTACATACATCTCCACGTTTCACACGGTATGTGTTAAGTTTGTTTCGTTAATAATTTCAGCCCCGTTGGTAACGTTTTAACAAATAAACACACTAAATACGAAACGGGATAAATTATAGACTGAGTGATCCAATTTCAGACTAGCCTGAATGTTCTGAATCACCTTACCAAGATCATAGTTGTATCCCATATATAGGCTAATTTTGGATTTCTAGTTTCTACACATAAACGACTGTATTACTTAAGTTTACAAAATAAAATAAATTAAAAACTATAACTAAATTCACCTAAAAAAATTGTAAAATTATTTATTTTAAAATTTTTAAGATGATAATGTAAAAAAATTAAAGTTGCTACCACATTTGCTTTAGTACAGCCCAGATATACGTTTAGAAAACACAAAATTAAAGTGTCTATTATGTTTTAAGCTGTATGAAAACCCTTTAGATTTATAACCAATTTTCTTCTGACCCGCGTTTGATTCACGGGGGGTTTCCTCGAAATTCTATGTCAAAAGACATTAGAAAACAACAAAGAACTAAGAATTTCATTCCTAATTTCGTCCAAGTTGCAAAAGCTACCTAACCACTTTAATAGAGATGATCATAATTATAATTTAAATGTAAGAAAGATAACAACCTAAGTCTAACTCCTAACAGTCCTAATTCCTTAACAGTCCTAATTCCTTAACAGTCCTAACTTCCTAACAGTACTAACTCCCTAACAGTACTAACTCCCTAACAGTCCTAATTCCTTAACAGTCCTAATTCCCTAACAGTCCTAACTTCCTAACAGTACTAACTCCCTAACAGTCCTAACTCTCCTAACAGTCATAATACTCCTTAACAGTCCTAATTCTCCCAACAGTCCTAACTTCCTAACAGTACTAACTCCTAACAGTCTTAACTTCCTAACAGTCCTAACTGCCTAACAGTCATAATTCCTTAACAGTACCACTCCCTAACAGTACTAACTCCCTAACAGTACTAACTTCCTAACAGTACTAACTCCTTAACAGTTCTCAACTTAACAGTACTAACTCCCTAACAGTCCTCATATTTCCTAACAGTCCTAACTTTTCCAACAGTCCTAACTCCCTAACAGTCCTAACTCCCTAACAGTCCAACTTCCTAACAGTATAACTCCTAACAGTCCTAATTCCTAACAGTCTTAACTGCCTAACAGTCATAATAATTCCTTAACTGTACTGATTCCTAACAGTACTAACTCCCTAACAGTCCTTACCCTAACAGTCCTAACTTCCTAACAGTACTAACTCTAACAGTCCTAATTCCTAACAACAGTCCTAACTCCTAACAGTATTTCAACTCTAACAGTCCTAATTCCTTAACAGTCCTAACTCCCTAACAGTACTAACACCCTAACAGTCCTAACTTCCTATCAGTACTAACTCCCTAACAGTCCTAATTCCTTAACAGTCCAAACTTCCTAACAGTACTAACTCCCTAACAGTCCTCATTTCCTAACAGTCCTAACTGCCTAACAGTCATAATTCCTTAACAGTACTAATTCCCTAACAGTACTAACTCCCTAACAGTACTAACTCCTTAACAGTTCTAACTCCCTAACAGTACTAATTTCCTAACAGTCCTAACTGCCTAACAGTCATAATTCCCTAACAGTACTAACTCCCTAACAGTACTAACTCCCTAACAGTACTAACTCCTTAACAGTTCTTACTCCCTAACAGTGCTAACTCCCTAACTCTCTTGTCTTCCGAAATGCTTTGTCAAAAGACATAAGAAAACTACAAAGCACTAAAACTTTTATACCTAGCTTCGTTCAAGTAGCAAAAAACACCTAACCATTTAAATATAAAGGAATATAATGAGTTTTTAAATGTAAAAATAACAATCTTAAATACGTAAGTCCTAACTCCCTAGTCATAATTCCCTAGTCCCTTTAGTCATAATTCCCCTAGAGTACTAACTCCCTAACTGTCCTAATTATCTAACAGTCCTAACTCCCTAACAGTCATATCACTTTAACAGTTCTACCTCCCCAACAGTCCTAACACCCCAACAATCCTAACCCCCTAACTCCTACATACAGGTTTCGAGGTTCTTGTAGATCTCGGCGATAATGCTGAAAGCGAAAAGTTATATAAGCAGTTTTGGCTCACCACAGACATCTTTTTTCAGCTTAAGGAAGGCCGCAACCCTGCAACACATCCACAAGACACGATCACTTACATGTATCACTCGCGATCCCTACAACTATAAAAATTTCCAATCGTGTTTTATTGACTTTAAGTCTTAAAAATGGATAAATCATAAAATCGCTACGTAAAATGAAATTCTACTGCAGGGGTTTTTCGGTTCATGACTCTCCCGAACCTTGTTAAAGGCCCCAAAATTACCGTTAGGTTATAGAATACTCAAACTTTGCTTTGAGACTCCGAACACTCTTAGAGGGCATTTCAATCTTGCCGGCCTTTAGCGAAATCTTCGAGAAAGTTTGTTCCATTCGGCTCGTGGAGTTTTTGGACAAGCACAATCTACTATCAAACAACAAATTTGGTTTCCGTTGCGGGAAGACATAGACGCTGTAGAGCGTCTGGTCGATGATAGTAGAAGCGACGAGTCGAGAGCACTGAGTGTATTCCTCGATTTGTCATTATCTGACTGTGTTGATCATGGCACCTACTGTTCAAATCAACTATTATGGATACGAGGATTGCCACCAGATGGCTTGAATCGTATTCTAATAGACTTACCGTAGGAATTTCAGACGCGACGGGAGAGGTGGAGCCAGTACGGAGTCCTGATACAGGATTCAGCTCCGAGTCCACTCTCTTCGATCTATGTTAATGACGTTGGCTCATCCGTACTCACGGACAGATTGTCCAGTACGCAGATGACACGACTCTCACCTTCAAATCAAATTCAAACAAAACTGAAGAGATGGCTTTCATTGGGCTCAATAACGCAATCCAACATTTCAATGCTCAACCTCTTGACAAATCCAACAAAATCAAATTTCATTAAGTTTTTGCGAGATATCGAATCAGATCATAGTCCAACTGTTATGTTGGATGCGACTGAGATCGAAGAAGCTACACAACTAAATTCCTAGAATACACCTCGACAGAGGGTTGACTTGGGATTGTCATGTGACAGTCTATGCTCCAAGATAGCTTCAGGCATTTATGTACTGAGGGAACTATCAAAATACTGCCCTACTCAGGTACTGATGACGGCGTATTACGGGGTAATATACCCACTCTTCTCCTACGGAGTGGCACTGTGGGTGGTTGCGCAATATCACACCTTTCCAGACTTTTATTCTTAAAAAAAAAAGCAGTTCGAACCATTGCAAAAATTATGGAGAGAGTCGTGCAGACCAGCGTTCAAAAGTCTCAATATGTTGACTCTTCCCTGTCTCTACATCCTTGAGACCTGCGTTTTCTTCAAACCAATGCGATCCCATAAGAGGTGTAGACATACACTCTTATGAAACTAGGGCAGGGAAAACTACCGAACTGGGCGACACAGAACGGTGGTTTACGAGCGTTTGCCTCTCAGGCAGGAGCTCGTTTTGTCAACAGCCAAATTCGATAAAATGTGCTCCAACGCCACAGGCGTTCAAGTCTCGTCTAAAAGCAGTTTTGACCGCGAACACTTTCTATAGTTCAGACGAGTTCTTGGCACACCAATGGGAGACCTAGTGAGAAATGGCTACCGGCCTACGGGTGCTTAAGGAGAATTCGAATGAATGAGCCGATATGACTGTAAATTGTATGTATGAATGAGTTCTCGATGTAAGAATGAGTGACAAAATTTTAGCTTTAAAATATATAAAACCAGCCTGACGAATTTCATACAATGTATTTTGTTAACGAAATAAATTATTTATTTATTTATTATTTAAGGTGAATATGGGATGAATGGTGAGGTGAGTGTGATGAGTGTTGTTTAGGATGATGAGATGTAAGTTACAAAATAGGTCGACTGTTCCCCAGATTGGGTCATGAATAACCCGACGACTAATGGAATGTATTGTATCAACTCAAACAATAAACTTAAGTCGGATGTGTTACAACAAAAATAAACTCTAAAAGTTGTAGCAAAGAAATAGGCTGAACAGTTTTTTCATTGGATAGTGGCGAATCGATTTGGTCAACCAGCCCAATAAATATAAGTCTAACTTCAAATTAGGTTCTTTGTAGAAAGGCTGCACAACTTACTGTTATTAAATACATACAGAAAGCCAGTAAGATCTCACGACAACATATACACTTAAATACCGTTCAGTTAACTACGTATTTCATGAATATCGATTAGCCACTGGTCACTTTTAGACTAAGGCATACCGCATTAGGGCGGATCTCACAATTTGAAGCGAAAGTGAGTGTGACGCAAGGAATCGCAGCGCCCATCTCCTATTGTAAGTACGGTAGTCGCGTCAGGCCGGTTTCATCACTGTATAATTATAATACTTTACATTTGATAATCTGATAACGAACTTAATCCATACAAACATAAGAGCTGTTAAAACAACAAACAACTAAACCATTAAAAGGATTGTGGAATCAAAAATAGAACTAGTGGTTTTCATTGCGTTCTAATTTTGTTAATGGGGTGAACGGCCCATCTCCTCTTCTTCCTGCGTTTTGCACCAACTTACAAACAGTACACATGAACCGGGTCCATCCTCCGCACTTACTCTTGTAACTGAGTCAGAAATTGATTAAAAGAACGAAAGCGAAACACATCCGACGCGCGTCCTCTCGATGACCGAAATGTCACGCGATTCCTAGTCGCGCGACGTCGCGCAGTGACGCCTATGCATAAAACTGGCCTAAGATTCACAAATAGCCTCCAGGAAGTGTCCGGCAGCTCTGAGTGCTTGGCTTCAGTTCGTCTTGAGACGTGTTGGGTGATGTTTTATATCGTGATTCGTGATGTGTGTTCAATAAGGTACATGTACGTTTTATGTGAGTTTTGGTGTCCGTGTGTTGTTTTTGACCCACCCTGACTTCTTAATATTTTATACGGCCTTATAGATAAAAGTTTGGAGATTTCTGGTATAAGAGATGGATAGAGTTGGGCGACAAAGTAGGGATTTCAACGCGCTGCAGTTTGTCACCCTGCAGAGTGCAGACAGACTACAGCTGATCGGTGTAGGTGAGGGGTGGGGGTTGTGGGGAGGGTGGCAGAGCACTGTCCTCACGTTATCGCGCGCAACACCTGACTCACCGGCTGCCTCTATTTATAGACCTTGACCTTGTCATGTAACTGGAGGAAAACGAAACTGCCTTCACGATCTGACAATTTGTCCTGTGTTTACAAAATATGGACGTGCCCCTGGCCTTTTGGAATAATTATATTTAATATTTCAAGGACGTACTACCGGTTTGCGAAATAGTGCACTTTTTATTTATAGGTCCAATTTCAAAGCTGCTCTTTCAGAAAGTAAAATAATCAAACTTTCTGCTTCCTGTCTGTTAATACTTTCTTGTTTTTAAATACAAAACATTCCCTGGCGTTATGACCGTTGCTACACTGCCTTTCGCGTTCAGTTGACCATTTCACACAAGTAAAATACTAAAAGTAAAACAAAAGTAAACTCGTCTGTGTCATCAGAAAGAACATGGCCAGTTTTGTTTGTTTTTAAACTCACATAAACATTAGTAGTTAACATAGAAATGGATAAAGAAAGTTAAGTTTGTCTTATTTAACGAGGCGAAGTTAGGTCTACAAAATCCTCCTTACCACTTAAACTCGACCTTTACGTAGCGTCACCGTAAGTGAGACTGCGGGGATCGAACCCGCGCCACCTGAGTGATGAGCTCCGGAGTCGCGATACCAAATCAGCCACGGATCCACTAAATATATGGACTGTTCAACCGGTTATTATGTTATCTCGTTATCAAGTGAAACTTAACCTGAATCATATTGAAATCCTTAAATCAAGTACATTTTACTACAGCAACAAATAACATAATACATCTATACCTGTTAGCGACATGAAACATAACACAACAATAATATTAACCATTCACGAACCCGAGACACACTGGCGAGCAGATGCCAATGTTTATTATTATTATTTATTTACTAATCTTAACAACAAAATTATTTGAAGCTCTAAAGATTTGACCTTGTGTTAGGGTTAAACACCTGCCCATCCCCACCCTGACTTGCTCGTTTTTTTTTAAAGAGTCAGTTAAAAAATAAAATTAGCTGTAAACAGTTTTATTACACTCTTTTTAATTTGAAGGAAGAGCTTTGTATAACTTGATATATTAAACACAATTTTAGAATATTCCCATAACAGTAGAACAAACAACACTACCATTAATGAGTGTTAAAAATTTAAAAGCAGTAAGTTAATTTATATGATAAAGGCCCCTGTCTGTAAGGTGGCACTCATAACCCTCCTCCCCTTGGTAGGTTTGGCTGACGACCTCCTCCCCCCCACCCAATTTGGTCCCATTTTTGATTGTAGGGATCGTTTACAAATACAACAGTCTACACAGTACACAATGTACAGTGAGCCTGTAGATCAAAACTACACACCTGGCTGAAAATAAAACAGTTCAAACACATAATAGTATTGAGCCCTTGCAGTGACTCCGCTGACCACATTTTGAAAATCTTATCAGCTTACGAGTAAAACAAGAGACGATAAATGGCCGAGCCCCCCTTTTTACCCCTTAAATCCCAGCATTGCGACAAGCTTTCAATTCTATCAGATTGAAACCAATTCACTCGTACAATTAGAAACACACTTGCATTAGTATTATGTTTGTCATATACAAACTGGCAAAATATATTGTGTTCTACATAAATTAATATGCTTAAAGGCTTAATCCTTCCATGTCAGGAATTGTAGAATGAAATGGTACCTGTTGCGTAATGGCCGAAGGCGGCGTTATGATGCCGAAGTTCAACATTAGATATTACACATATTAGACATTAAAACAAGATATGAATAAACTTTCCACTTACCAAACCGTAATCACAATGACGCAGGGCAGGAATAACAGCACATCACACTGGACACTCGCGAAAATTGCGCCACAACACTCCCGACACTGACTAAAACGAAGTCACTTTCTTCTCTACTGAGACCAAGAAACAATCGTTAACTTGAAGGTACTAATCGATAAATTTAGTTCAGCCGACCAATCAGAACGCTTCTTTCCTACAACGTAAAAAGCTAAAAAGGACATACAACAGAATAGCCAACTGTTTGTCTAGTCAACGAAAAATAAAAAACTGTCAAGTTTTGAGTGGCAAGGAAATTGAGGTTATGTATAATAATAACGAACAAGTATAAAACTATCGATATGTCTGTCTGCGCGGCGGGAATTTTTATCTAGATTTCTCCTCCGCCACAATAATTCTTCTTCAAGACGCAGATAATCAGCTGACTGTTTTGAATACATTTAAACCGGACGGAGGTGACCGACCTGTGTTTAATTAATTTTTGTTTTACTTGTACAGTATCGTGTAGGATTATATGACTGTAAAATTAAATAAATTAGTACAGATTAAACTAAAAATAATTACAGTCAGAATCTCATTTGATAATAGGAGACATTTTTATACTGGGGAATGTGTAGTTTTAATTTACAGAATACGATTCAATCAATAATACGTGGATACTATTATTCAATATTTTTAATATTTAAAATATTGTAGTCTTAATATTTCTTTTATAAGTTCATGTGTATTTTTCAATTAAATTGTATTGTAAAATAATAAATAAGTTAAAGTAGATATAACGTTTTACATTCGTTTGATTTAAAATTGTATGAGACAGTTTACAAAACTTAATCCGTTAAATCATATCGATGAGTCGATGACCACGGTTTGTATGATTAATTTAAACTGTCCCTTTAAAGGTTAATTGTTTTTTTGAAGGAGAATAACCCTCCCCCTCAGTTATTTGTCTGTAACGCAGTTTTTAAGGGTCCGCCTCAGCTGCGCGGCGACGCTTACTGCCGTAGGTCCGTCAAAATTCTGTATATATTTTGTTTACACAAGAACGTGAGTAATGTACACTTGAATGAACGTTCATTTGTCTGCTGGATTGCGTCATTTAAGTGGCCATAGCAGTTTGACCATAGGTGGCTCTAGACCACAAAGTTTGGGGGGCTATACTTACCGGGTGGGTAGGGGTCTTGGGGTATAGGATACCCCCGAAATAAATGTTTATTTTGAGCTTAAAAACTTTTTTACTTTCAAAAGAACCCTGATGTCACAAAATAGCCCAAAATTATATATACCATAATATGAGGTTCGATGTGTAGACAGGCTGTGCAGCCCATGGTGTAATAATTACCATGGTGCAGCCAACTGTTGTGATAGCTGCTTTGTGCTGCTACCTGGCGGCTGGCGGAGACAGTGACAAGCGTGTCAGCTGGTAACGAACGCAACATTTGAAGGCGAGCGAAGACTAAAAATCACGCCATCAGATTTAGAAATGCTAATGTAATTGGTATTATACTCGTAATAGTGTTTCAGTTTAACTAAATTGTCAATTTGTGCGATATAATCTGAAGCAAAATGGCACTTTGTAAATTAATCGTCCTTGCAGTTTGAACTAAAAATATTTTACGGTAAAAATAATTAGTTTGTGAATTTGTAGTGACTTTTTTGATAAGCTACCTGAGGATGCAAGGAATATTAATTTTAATTATTTTAAAATCAAAGTGTATGATTGGCTGTTACGTAATCCTTTTTACCAACTCATAGAACTTTTAGAATGTGAGCTAAATCACTATTTGAGATGCCGACCACTCTCATGAGGGTATTTTAAGGCAAATATGTGGTGAAGGATGAGTGTGATGAGTGGTAGTAATGAGTGAGGTGTAGTCTTGTTACAAACTAAGGCCGACTCTTCTTAGAATGGGTCACATTAATAGCCCAATGACCAATGGAAATACAAGGACCAACGGCTTAACGTGACTTCCGAACCACGCAGGTGATGGTCTGATATAACGATGGTGGGAGTTGATGCGGGTATCATCAGATGATCACTGAGACTATCTGAGCCACTTTAGACCTATATCATCCAAAACCTGACCTCCATGAAGCTGGATTACAGGACCACGCCACGAGTCCCAGTCAACATACATATAGAAGCTAACATACAGTATAACAATTAACTAATGATTTATTATTTGTATTCATAATAATAAGGAATATTACTATACTTTAAGACGTTTATATTGTTAGTATTTTGACGTATCTTATTTATGAAAGATGAATGGAATAAACTATTCTTAACATACAGTCAAAACAAAACTCGTTAAATTCCACGATTGGGGAAAACAACATTATATTTGTAGACAAGTGATAAACAAGTTGGGTAGATAGTGTTGCTGTGTATGTTGTAATCCTATAAATGAGTAGCGGTAGCCAGTAATGCGGTTAGTAGGAAGCCACACGCAGTGTAGTGAGTTCAGTAGGCGAATTGACACCATGACCATCAAACTGGTCAAGTATCTGCAGAAAAGATTCGAACAGGTAAGGGCACACGGGCGCTTATACTCGGTTGTAAGGGAAGGGGGGCACGGAATCAAATAGGGACATTGGGTCTTTGTTATTTTCCTGTATTTAGTACAATTCCAGTATTTCATACAGATAAATCCAGCTGTTCAAGAATTGAAAGACACCCCATAAATTAATGTAAAGATTTGCAAGAGCCACATTTGAAATGAATGTATGTTTCAGGGAAGCTTGTGATCCGGCCGGTATGTCAAGCCCGTCTCTTCCACAGCCCGGTTCTCCAACCACGGCGAGAGGTACGGGTCCACCCCCATCCTGGCCCGCCCTGGGAGTCATCTCACCTCTACGCCAGTCAGTACATTGCACTATTCGACATTAATTAGCACTTAATGAGTAACATTGTGATCGTTTTGCCTCGTTGTTTTGTTGAGAAGCAAAACCACAAACAATTAATACCGTACCCCATAAAAATAATTTTACAATTTAATCAATTTTCAACTATTAAGGGGCATTCTACAAGCTTGGGAGAGCATTGTTATAAAGGTTTGTACAAAATAAAATTGAGACGTTATTAGCGAATTTACTTTGAAAATAGAGCTATTCATTATTCGCTAATTTGACAAAACAACTCCACAATTACTGCTATGAATCTTTGCAAATTTCATCCATTTAAATAAAAAGGTTTTCTGTTATATAGTATTTTAAATTTAACTAAACTCTGCTGGTAATATTTTTAAGTGTTGTCCTATTTACTTTGCTGAATTGAAATCAATTTAATTTTTAATGATCTTAATTTGTATAAACGCTAAAAAGCTTATTTATTACTAAAGACATTTGAAGACAAAATGTTTGGGCCGAACAGGGAGGCCATTATGCTGACGACTACACCATCCATTCCAACTAAGATCAATAACAAGTCATCTGACGTAGTATTTAAATTTGTTTCTTTAATATTTCCATATTGTTGGTTTAAAGTAACTATTTGACAGTCACATGTTTCGGATAAAGATTCAGATTTACAAGGTCTGTCCAATAAGTTCGCGAACTGGTTAAATATGGCGGCCCTGAGGTGGCGTAAAGCTCCACTAACTACATCACGTGACTACTGGACATCCGACGTCAGTGCTAGTTTGACAGTCAGCTGTCTATCAAGCTGCCTGTGTCAGTTTATATTTTATTTGTTTTTTCTCTTTGTCAAAAAATGGAGATTGATCAAATCACTGAACAACGAATCAACATCAAGTGATCCAAGGGTGCCCTCTCATCAATTTTTGCATTTTGGAAAAAGGACAAAAACACAGGGGGCAAAATCTGGCGAATAGTGTGGGTGGTCAAGGAGGGTGATGAAATGTGTTGCCAAAAACTCACAAACAATCAAAGCAAAATGTGAAGAGGCACATTTAGCAAATAGAATTTGTCATGGTGAAAATTCCATCCATCGCCTTGACACAAATTCGGCCTCACTTGACGCACGCGACCGCTCAGGCGCCTAAGGACATCAACATGGAATTCAGATGTTCGTCTGCAATCATTCTAACAGTTTTCTGACGATCATCAGACACCAAGGGTCGCAATCGATCAATGTTTTCATCTACACATGAGGTTGAAGGTTGTCCCTGCCTTGCATCATCTTTAGCGTCTCCACGGCCATCTTTGAAACGTTTAGTCCACTTAAAAATGGACGTTTTCTCAAGGCATTATCTCCATCACCCCATCTTGGAGCTTTTTCCCTAGTTTCACCAAAATTTGATGTTGATTCGTTGTTCAGTGATTTTATCAATTTCCATTTTTTTGACAAACAGCAAAAACAAATAAAATATAAACTGACACTGACAGGTTAAGGCATAAGCTCGACTGTCAAACTAACACTGACGCTTCATTGGATGTCCACGTGATATGAATTGAAAAGGCTTACGTCGCCTCAAACCGCCACATTGAACCAGTTCGCGAACTGTGAACGAACCTATGAACACCTCTAAATTTTTGTAACAAGAAACCAATTTTACATAATATTTTTGAAATTTAGTTATGTAGCTTTAGGGTTTGGGGAAGTAAATTAGAGTTCATTTAGCTTGAAGATTTATTACTTAATTCATAATTAAACCATAGTAACAGATGCAAAATTTTAGTGGGGGAAATATAAAAATTGGCCCTAAGTCGTGAACCCTGTAACATAAAAATAACACTTCTATGGAAACCTTGTTTATACAAACACATTTAAAACTCTCATTTCGTTACATGAAACAGAAATTATTAATAAAAAGAAACTGAACTACCTTTGAATTTAAATTTCCAAAAGTTACGGTATTGCTATTGTAATTTAAAATGACTATAATAATTTAGGTATTCAACATTTTATAAGCTTTTCTTTCACAACAATTAAACTGATGATAAATTGATTTAAAACAACATTTTTATTGAATATGAATACATTATATAAATTATTTTACTTACTACAATTTGTAGGATATTTCAACATTCGCTGCATTTGACTCGCCATCGGGAACAAGAATAGCAAGCACGAGGTTCTACGTATTTGCCCTTTTTTTGCACATGGCTTCGCAGAGCCAATCAGAGCATAGCTCCCACAATTCCGCAGTATTTGCACGAAACTGAAGTACTATATTTAATACACTTACTTACAGAACAAAATATTTGAAATATGAAAATTTGATTTAAAAAGAAATACTAACTACGTTACATAATTTTCCCCCACTCTAACAAAACAAATTTTCATTTCTACATTTACATAATATTTGTTTTGAACAATAAACAAAATATAGTCTCAAATTCAACAAAATAAACATTTTTTATAACAAGTCATTTTTGCTTCTTTCTTCTCAACGACGCCCCTGGGAAGACCTTGCAGAGCGCACCACCGCTGCGACAGCTAGCATCTCGCACCTATGGCTCACCTTGCTCCAGCCCTCCGAGATCATGTTGTTGATTAAAATTGGGTCAACCCTACGTTTTGTTTAATTTTTGTATGAAATATTTAGGGGACTCAGAAGTAAATATTTATACAACTGTTTATTTATTCCTATGATTATTTAGATAACCATTTTATTTTAGTATCGTCCACAGATTATTTACTCATTATTCATCGGTGTCTAACTAGCTAGTCAAAACTTAAAGATTAGTTTCATCATTCCATTAATTAGCATTCTTGTTATCAGTTGATCAGTCCTGATAACTCTTATCAGCTACAAGTTCTTCACATTTGGGCAAGCGATTTAGTGATGTTTTCTCCGTTTCACAGCCTTCCTCCTCGCAGAACTGCAAGTTTTGTCCTGAGTTTCCTAACTGTTGTCCAGAACTGGTTTTGATTTGAAATAGAGTTGTCCAGTGGGTCAGTCCTTTGTGTTATCTTGGCTTGGAGTAGCATTGTCCTGTTATCAGCGTGCACCCCTTGTCTCACAGAATTCCATAAGTTCCGTAGTCCAGTTGTCCGTCGTCCGTCGTGTAGTCGTGTTGTAGTCGTGTAGTCGTGTAGAATCCCCCAAAGTCCGTGTAAGTAGTGAAGTGTTGTCGGTCCTGTCTTGAAGTCGTATCAGGTGTTGTGGCGCGCGAAGTGTGAAATCCTGTGCTAAAGTGCTGTGCTTAAGTGTGTGTGTTGTGTTACTCCATGCTTCTGTATCCTTTTCAAACTAGTCGTAATTAATTTAGTTGTAGATTTATTGTAGATTAGGCTTCTATTGTAGTTTGCTGCTTGGATATAATATTTAGACTGAGCAGTTTCTTTCTGTTGACAGTTTAGCTTCTGGTTAGGAAATCATAACTCTTTACGGTGTTATTTGTTTATTTATCTTACTTTCTTAGCTGCGATATATGGGCCTTTTTAACTTTACAGTTATTATCTTTGTAATCTTGAAGTAAAACGGAGACATCATTCAAAAATAGATTATTCTGTAGGGACCAGAATAATTAAGCGCTAATTTGCTCGTGAATTGTTTTGACTTATCTGATAAATAATGTGTTTTCAAAAACACTCTATCCCCAATTTTAAAAGGATGAACGGTTTTCTCCTCAGAATATCTCTTAGACTTAGCATTCTTTAAGTATGCTTTTCTTTGAGAGCGCATTACATTTTCCAATTTTATTTTAATTTCTTCCTGATTCATATCTTCGTCTAAAATCTCATGTAGATCCCAATAATTCGATAGCTCATAATTTGGTTGGTGGTTGAACATCACTTTGAATGGACTGTTACCCAAAGATTCGTTATATGAATGATTCATAGAATTTTGAATTAAATTTAAATTTGTATCCCAGTTGGATTGTTTATCATGGTGCAACGCCTTTAAAATACTTTTAGCTGTTCTTATGTAACGTTCGCATATGTTGCCGCTTGCTTTATAGGGAGTTATTTTGTAATGTTTAATCCCTTTGGAGAATAGAAATTGTTGCATTGCAGTAGAAGTGAAGTGGGTTGCATTATCAGAAACTATGCTTTTACAAGTGGAAAAATTGTTGAAAATGGTTTCTTCTAACTTTTTAATTACTGTATTACTTTTACAATCTCTTGTAGGAATTAGGAATGTAAATTTACTGAAATGGTCCACTACCACAAGCACATAGCTGTTAAGTTTTTTGCTTCTTACAAACGGTCCAGCAAAATCTATATAGCACCTCTCAAAACACTGTTTGCTTGGAGTGGAAATCAATTTTCCCTCGTAGACTCTTTGTGCGGGTTTGCTCATCTTACAAACATCACAGTCCCTTACTTTCTTCTTAATTTCATTGTACAGATTGGGTCGATAAAATATGTCATTGATTTTCTGGAATGTCCTTTATTCCGGGATGGCACCCATGTTCAGATGAATGGTAGTATTTGTAGACCATATCAATCAGGCTTTCCGGTAAATATATCTGTCCTTTGCTCCTTGGACTCCTTTTGTAAATTACAACACCTTTGTTTACTGAATATTTCTCCGAATTGGTTTTGTTTTTTATGCTGTTGTAAATGTCACATATTTCTTGATCTCGGCTCTGGTTCTCCTTAATACTGCTGAAAGCTAATGGAAAATCAGTGATTGCGCTTATGATTCCTTCACATTGCTGTTCTTTATTAGATTTTAACTTAGAATTTACCGTTCTCAATTTCTTAGGCATTTTACTTTGATCCAAAATTGTGTTATCTTCTGGATAAACCATGTCCACTTTATGTTTTTCACTGAGGTCACTAAATGTTCTACTTAAGGCATCTGCAACAGGATTACTTTTTGACTTGACGTGTTGTACAGTGAAGGGTAAACTTAATATCTTCTGACTCCATCGTGCCAATTTAGTTCCTAATTTATGACTCCTAGATAAGACAAAGTACAAAGCTGAATTATCTGTTATTAGATGGAAAGGTTGCACTTCCAAATAATTGTAGAACTTTTCAATACTCATTACGACAGAATAAGCTTCCTTTTCATAGATTGACCATGCTTGTTCTGAATCAGACATTTTCTTTGAGTAATATGCTACGGGACATAATTCTCCATTTTCATTTTCTTGTAATAATACCGACCCAATGGCCAAATTTGAGGCGTCGGTCATCAGACAAAACGGTTTGTTGAAGTCAGCTATCTTGAGGATAGGTGGATTAGTGATGACACTGATTAGAGTTTGATAACTTTGCTCACAGTTTTCATTCCACTGAAATTTTACATTTTTCTTTCTCAGACTATTTAATGGGCTAGCTATCTCAGCGTAGTTTTTTATGTATTTTGAAAAGAATTGAGTCATTCCAATAAATGTGTGCACTTGTTTTGTGTTAGTAGGCCTAGGGTAGTTTCTAATTGCTATTGTTCTCTCAGGGTCGATAGTCACACTGTTTTTGCTTATTAGATTGCCTAAGAAGCTGATTTCTTTGTGAAAAAACTTAACCTTAGACGGGTTAACAGTAAGGTTGTGCATAGACAAACGTTTTATGACTTCTTCAAGGTCGGCCTTATGCTGCTCTTTAGATTTTGAAAAAATTATAATGTCATCCACAAAATTAAGCATGAATTTAAATTTGATGTCGTGGAAGATTTTCTCTAAATATCCACTTAAAACACCGCTTCCTAGGTGCAGACCATAGGGAACTCGCTTGAACACAAACTGGCTGTAAGGTGTAGTAAAACTTGTAACATGTTTGCTTTCTTCTGACAGTCGGAGTTGATAAAAACTGTTACATAGATCCAATACTGTGTAGTACTCACAATCTTTCATAAAATGGACACATTCATGTAGATCACCTATTGGTTGATTGTTTCTCAAAATCTTGCCATTTAGTTTAGCATAGTTCACTACCAATCTATATTTGTCAGATCCAGGTTTATTCACTAGAAAACTGGGACTGCTATACTGGCTCATTGTCTCCTCAATTACACCTTGTTTCAATAAGTCGTCTGTTATTTTCCTCATGGCTTCAAGCTTTGGTGGAGATAACGGATAAATCTTCTGTCTAACTGGTTCCTTGTCGGTTAGCTCAATTTTCACCTCATAATCTACTGCTTCTCCAATTTTGTTAGTAAACACATTTGAATATCTCAACTAGTTCCGCAATATAACCTTTCATATTTGCACAGCCCACATCTAATTCTTCTTTTTCTATATTGTTGATTGTAAACTGACTCTTCTCTGTAGAACAGAATTTTATTTTTGAGCTTGTTTTAAACTTGAAGTAGCATTGATTACCAGAAATATCCAAGACCATCTGTGTTTCTTTTATGAAGTTATTTCCCAATATAATCTTATATGCAAGACCTTTTATTATTACCAATTTCACGTACCAGGCAAAGTTAGAAATCTTTATTTTCACAACACACTCCCCTTTTGACTCCATGATTCCTTTGTTAGCAGTGAAACAGTCAATTTGGTCCGAGTTCTCACTTTTTATCAGATTATTGTCTTTTAATATCCCATACATTTCTTCAGATATTGCATTTATTGAACTCCCAGAGTCTATTAATGCGTTACAATTAAGGTTTTGTGATAACTTTACATTTACTTTGGGCAGAATATACTCTACATTTTCTTTGAACCAATGTTTACTTTTTACTGCATGCAATACTTTCATGAATTTCCACATTTCCTTCTGGTACCGGCGTTTTTCTAATTTAGGGCTAGGGATGACTTTGGTATTACTGTTATTATTTTGTCTGGGCTTAAACTCTTTTTTCCTTGTACCATTCATGTTCTGTTTCGGGGAGTGAAACTTGCCCCTTTTAGTTCCTCCCCCTATTAGTTTAAATTCGGCTTTCTGTAAGATCCTTCTACATTGCTCTTATTTTTACTACCTTCATTATCTGTATTGCTGCCATTTCTTGGCTCTGTATTTCTGGGTTGCTTAGGCCTAAAACAGTTCCTTGCTAAATGCCCAGGCCTATTACAATTGTAACATATTGGAGGATTAACAGTCTGTAAGTTATTGACATTTCTCGCTCTCGGATTTGGAATTGTTGATTTGCTAAAACCACTCGTGAGCCTAGGTTTACCAAACACATTGTTTCTTTCCCAGTTTGCATAACTGACATTCTGACTCTGAATACACAATTCGTTAAGATCTGCCAAGCTTTTAGGCTGACGCATGAAAACTAGTCTAGAGCGCTCTTCTTGGTTTATATTCATACAAATTAGCTGTACAAGTTCTGTTTCTGTGTAAGAACATCCGAGTAGTTTGCAATTCTCTTTAACTCTGCAAATATATGCGTGAAGAGGCTCATCAAAACCTTGGGGTTTAGTCACTAAATCTCTTTTTAAAGATTCTCTTAGCCCAATAGGTACAAAACTGAACAAAACATCTTTGTGAAAAGTATCCAGATCCTGATGAGTATTCTTACATTCTAGGATCTTTGATAGCAAAGGCCCGCTGCAATAATGTTGACCCATTTCTAATACCTGTCCATTAGAAAGCCCAGTTTCAGATTTAAGTCTTAGCAGTACGTTCAAGAACTTTAACAATGTTTCAACATTTAGTCCGTCAGAAATTGATACATTTTCAAAGTATTTTGTGACAGGATTAGGGAGTTTTGCATACTGACTGTTTCTAAAAATGGAATTACCTTCCCCATCTGAGAGACTTCTATTTTGATGAGTTATTTCTAATTTAGGCTCTTCCTGCATTTCTGTTTTCACATTATTCACCTCCTCATTTTTACATTCTGGTTTGATTTCCCTATCTTCCACATTTTCAAAGACATCTTCCAGGTCTTCCTCCTCTATATTACTTTCACTTAATCTTCTTAATAAACCCTCCTTTATTTTTGTATCTACTGATGTATTTATCTCCCCTAATCTTTCCTCTAGACTTGCCATTTCTTCCATATATTTATGTAAATTACCCTTGACCTCAGGGGATAGTTTAAAACAATCCAAATTTGTCATTCTAACTTTTAGGTGTTCACTTTTAGCTTCGAATCTAAGTATATCTACTGGTCGACTATCTGAATTTATCTCTTTCAACCTAGCAGTCAATGTTCTTATGCTTACTTCAATAAAATCCATTTCCTCTTTGACATTTAATTTATTTTGTAAGTACTTGACATTTGAATCTACCATTTCCCTGATACATTTTCTTAGCATCTTCCTAAGACATGTAACTGTGTTCTTGCTATCCACCTCTACATTTCTTAACTTCAACTCATATTCTAGTTCACTCTTGGTAAGTAAATCAATCTTCGAACTCATGATGTAATTAGCTTTCTTCTTCTGTATTTGGGATAGGTACTGTGTAGTTTTTATTTGGTTTAGGTCCCTAAATGACTACATAAGCAGAGTTGCGCAATTTATTATGTAACAAGAAACCAATTTTACATAATATTTTTGAAATTTAGTTATGTAGCTTTAGGGTTTGGGGAAGTAAATTAGAGTTCATTTAGCTTGAAGATTTATTACTTAATTCATAATAAACCATAGTAACAGATGCAAAATTTTAGTGGGGGAAATATAAAAATGGCCCTAATTCGTGAACCCTGTAACATAAAAATAACACTTCTATGGAAACCTTGTTTATACAAATACATTTAAAACTCTCCTTTCGTTACATGAAACAGAAATTATTAATAAAAAGAAACTGAACTACCTTTGAATTTAAATTTCAAAAAGTTACGGTATTGCTATTGTAATTTAAAATGACTATAATAATTTAGGTATTCAACATTTTTATAAGCTTTTCTTTCACAACAATTAAACTGATGATAAATTGATTTAAAACAACATTTTTATTGAATATGAATACATTATATAAATTATTTTACTTACTACAATTTGTAGGATATTTCAACATTCGCTGCATTTGACTCGCCATCGGGAACAAGAATAGCAAGCACGAGGTTCTACGTATTTGCCCTTTTTTTGCACATGGCTTCACAGAGCCAATCAGAGCATAGCTCCCACAATTCCGCAGTATTTGCACGAAACTGAAGTACTATATTTAATACACTTACTTACAGAACAAAATATTTGAAATATGAAAATTTGATTTAAAAAAGAAATACTAACTACGTTACAATTTAAAGGCATAAATTGTTGGGCCGGATGGTGTAGTGGTGATGTGGTAGTGGTAACCTAACCTTTTTGAAAAATATAGGGCTAAGAAACCATACATCTGTTGGCTCCTGAAAAATTCACCACTATTTTACGTTCTCCCCAAGATAAACAAGCCAGATCTCTCACCCCCAGGAAGACCAGATCAATAGTGTCAGGATATCGGTCACCAACGGAGAAGATCTACAGCTACGTTGATGAACCTCACGTCAAAGGTTTACCATCTGTGTTAGTTTGAAAGTTCATAATAGTGGCGGAGAGCAATTTAGTAAAAAGAAAAGAAATGGACTTTTTTTTTCTCGGGAAGTGGCGAAAAAAGTCCATTTCTTTCCCAAAAGGTTCCATCTGATATGAAGAACACTGATTATTTCCTTGAAGGAGTTAGGGAGACTTGATCCATCACCTGGGGAGTATTTCTAGGTATAGTTCATTAACATGACTTTTTAAGACTTAGTATTTACATTTTACTTATTATTCAGGATTTGTTGTGTTGAATTAGCAAATAACAACAAGAAACAAACAAATACATTTCAACACTAGAATTTATTCAATGTCCCTTTGAAAGTTGTATGAAAATTCAAATTGTATCCAGGCCATTTTGCATGGAGAAGACAGGTGAAGGTAGGATATCTCCACTTTGTTTACTTAAGAATTACGTATCAAAGTGTTGACCTGTCTTTTTTCTTAATATATTCATTTGGCAGCATGTAAAGCCCGTTTAGAAGTAATAAAATAATATAATACTTAATTTAATTTGGGTAAGATCTTTGAATAACTCTGAATAAAAACGATTAAGATTGTAAAATTCATAGAAAATGTTTCATAGAAAATTCATAAAACAAACAATATTGAAACAATATAATTATTGAAAACATGACAAACGACTGCATGACTTTACTTATACTCGAGAAATAATGTTAGTATCACAATAAAAAAATGCAAAACACAAACATGCAATCAAAAAAATACCCTGCCTATCATATGCGTTGACTATGAAATTGGCATTGGTGATTGCAAAAATATTGAATTTTGTATTTTTGTAAGCCTGTTGAGAAGAATTTTGACCTTTGTTAAATTTTTCTAAAACCAGGGAGGGTAATTTCAGGTACAATTGTGTATAGAGAGGACTTTGCCTTGTTAAGCAAGACAAACTTTACCTTTTTACTTTCTGTATTCAAAGAAACAAAGGCTAGTAAATTATATAACAGCTTATTTTATGCCCAGTGTTCTGAATGTCAAAGTGGAGAAGTTCGGATTAAATAATTAAACATAAATTACTTTAAAACGGTAGGTTCTAGAGCATCAGGAGTTGTATTGATGGATTGAGAGAGTAAACTCTAATTGAATATTTGATTTGGGGTGAACTTTGTGTTCGTTTATGGCATTACTACAATTTTATAGGGAAAACAAAACTTTGAATGCTGACCATAATTTTTGAAATGTATGATCCGACCAAGCTGGTTAACGAACTTAACCTAGGAATTTGCAAAAGGAACATTTATTCCAAATTTCATGAAAATCGACCAAAATTGCGGCCTATAGAATGGTTGTATACCGGGTGGCCACGATACGGTGTCCTAAACGGATTACAGGAGTACTATTAGAGCTAGAAAGATGAAATAAACTTTTTTCTCTGGAAATCGTACATGGAGATTTCAGGAAAAATATTTTTAAGATTCTCAGTATACAGGGTGTGTCGATACTGAAACTCACGGGGTCAAAACTCGAGATTTTTAAATACAAATGTGGGTAATATTGTACATAATACTAGACAGAAGACAATTCTCGACATTTTAACAAAAAAATTGTTTTGATATGTTGCCCCGTTACCAAACTAGAGCTATTAATGTGAATTGCGTAAGCTTTGGGACACTCTATAGTCAA
>JAHHFQ010000214.1:0-54278 GCA_018831715.1 Matsumurasca onukii | reverse complement strand
TAGGTGTTCGTAATTAAAGGAAAACCATTAAGAGAACAATTTAGACACAAAGTATTAAATGAAATGAGCTTTAGGGTGAGGTAGAAGAGTGGTGGAGTATTAACAATAGTGATTAAAAAAGGTAGGAGAGGAAATATTAGAAAAACTTCAGAGGAGTGCCAGAAAATAAAAAATCATGGTGGTGGAATAGCGATGTGCAGAAATGATTAAAGAAATAAGCTAAAAGGAAGTGGTATTTGACCGGTAGTGAGGCTGACCATCAGGAAAATATAATTGATAATAAAATTGTAATAAAAAGCAAAAGGACAAGGCGAAGGCAAAGGCCATTAATGAAGCATTCCGGAAAGTCGAAAATAGAAAGGAAGAGAAATTATTGAAATGGCTTAAGCAAAAGGTAGAGCTTCAAAGGATAGAACTACTATTAAACATATAAAGGACAAGAATACAACATTTAGCAGAAGTACGAAAATATTCAACAAAGTTGGAAGGAATACTTTGAAGTTTGGCTAAACGAAGAAAATCGGGCGATTACGAGTTTTTGGAGAATAGTCTCTAAATAAAGTGGTAGTGTCAGACGTTACTAGAAAAGTGATAAATGCAGTAAGACAGATTAAAAGTGGTGAGGCAGTGGGAAATGATCAGATTTCAGTGATGGTATGGAAAGTTTTGGAATATATTTTCATGTATTGAAGAGGAACTACAGACGCGGTGTTCGCTATGAGAAAACAATACAGAAGTGCCATTAAACTAACCAGAAAATGCATGCCACGTTGATTGGTCTAGAAAGGCATATGCTAGGGTACCGAGGCAGGAAGTATGGAGGTGTATGCGAATGAAGTGAGTGCCTGAAAGTATATCAGATTGGTTAAAACAAATATACGAGGCCGAAAGTACAGCTATAAGAAGCGTCGTGTTGTCGAAAGTTTGATGTACGTGTCGGATTGCACCAGGGATCGCTGCTAAGCCCATGCCTGGTTGACCTGGTTATGAGTGCAATGACAGCTGATAAAAGGCGTGTGGTGACTTGGAATATGATGTTTGCAGATGATGTATTCATTTGTCAACCAACGGCGAAACATCTTGAATGGTGGATGAATTAGGAACGTTTGAGTGGAGTTGGGTGTGATAAAAGAGTTAGCGTAAAAATGAAAGGAGATTGTTTAAAATGGGGTGAGAGGCCAGCACTGATGTGCTGCGCAAAAGGGTTACAACGGGCATAGCAAAGAAAGATTGAAGTTGCAGGATGAATATGCTACGAGGGATAAGTTGAATGCGAAAAGGACAGGATAGAAATGGAAGAACAATAGGTTCGGTGAAGGTTGGTCCATTAGGTAGGAAAATCAAGAGAGTAGGCTAAAGATGATTTGGACATGTACAGAGAGATACGGATTATGTTACCAAAATAATTGATAGGTAGGAATAGGGGAAAAAGAGTAGAATTGGTAGTCGAAGCTAAGATGGAAGAATAAGGTAGAGGAGGAGTTGAGAAAAGGAAAAACAGCAAACAAAGTTATTGAGGATGAGATCTACCAAAATGACACTAATTTTCAACCAGTATGAAAAAATGAAACAAAGTAAAAACACAAAGATTGTTATTTTTTAAAACATAATATATGTATGTTTTGTGTATATATATTTTCTCTCTTTCGTACTTTTAATGCTGATATTTTCTTGTTAAAAATTCCTATAATATTCACTAAATAATTTTGGTAGTTTAAAAACAAGAGCAATTTCATTACTAATTTAATTCAATTTGAATTAAAATTCTTAATTTTTTTTTTTTTACAATATTATGTTTTTCTCCTCTCTTAACACTAGGCTAATAAAAATATTTTAACATTGAAGTTCTCTTATAACTCTCCATATATATATACTTTTTCATTTATAATACATCTAGAATTTATAATAACTAATTCAATTGAAATATAATTAAGAATCGAGATATTAAATTATAGATTTCTATCAATTAGTTAAAATTAAGTATAATGTAATTAAGACAAATTTTATGATAAAAAAAACAACTTATAGATAATATGAAAATGTGAACACATTTTTATATATGAATTGCATTAAAGAAAGTATCCTTATGACCTTAAGAGACAGAACGAAGCGCGAATGGTTTTCCTAAAGATATTGATGTTTTTATTTTAGTTATATTTTCATTTATAACATTATTAAAGATTTTCTAGAGTTTGTACAAAACAACTAAATTACAATCATAAATAAATTATTTTTTCAAAACAATTGTAATTTAAAAAATTTTGTTTCAAATAAAATAAGGCCCAATTATCGCTAGTTTTTATAAAACTATTATTTATCGATTTTGTATAAAGCTAGAGAAATGTCTGTTTATCTACGCATACAACAAACACTTTTCTATTCATAAACGGGTAAGTCAATAAACAAAATTAATATTTTATTTTAGTTAGATTTTAGTGTTTTGCTAAAAAAGATTAATCGCATTTTATCTTGAGTTAGAGCATGCGGATAAAGAAGTATAGTTTTAAAGCTGTATTAGTTTTTGCAATAAACCATGGAATTTGAAATAAAATTCGTCTAAGTCTTAAATTAAGTTAATATAAAACTATGAGAAAAACGTAAAAGTGTAGCTATCTCAAACTGTTAAATTGAGGTTTCCACACACACACACACACACATATTTTCAAGCTAAAAGTTGAGGCTCTAAAAGAATTCATAAATGCTTAAAAGCAATAGCCCATTATGTTATTATTTATTCAATAAGTATTAGTCTTGTGAGACTTGTAGATACATAACCAAAAAATTTAGAAGTTACAGAGCAACATAAGATTAGATGCAACTTTTAAAATAAGAGCATAAATCTTGCAAATCTCGCCAGATGTCATTTGTTTCGTATTTAGGATTATTTCAAGGAGCAATAAAAATAAAAAGCTAAAAAAGAGAATTTATTGATAAGGATGAAATTTTCTGTACAAACCCTATGATTGTTAACGCACTAAAGGTGTTATAGCATACTTTGCTAAAATTAAACTTAGGTTTATAGGTAGCCTGTACCATTTCAATAGATATTAATTTTTATTCAAGACTCTAAGTTTTAAATTCAAATATATTATAAATGTATACATATATATATATATATATATATATATATATATATATATATATATATATATATATATATATATATATATATATATATATATATATATATATAAGTATTAATTTATACAGAAACATAAATCATTTACAAACATATATGCCTTATATACATACATACACCCTTATATATTTATGTATGTACATATATTTATTTATTTATTTTTCTATGAATACATTATTAATACCTAATAATATTTTATAAACAACTGTTTTTACAACATAAAGTACATCGAAAATTTCATTCTATACAGTTATCATGTATATAATTGGCATGGCATTTTCGAAACTCATTATAAATGAACTTCAAACGGACAATTAAACTACACTCTGATAGAACATCTTCAACCTTTCAATGTACACTTTAAGTGCGGCATGACCACTCTAATATGTTGAGTACGTATAAAAACGTACAATCAGAACGACTTTGAATCTCAAAAGTACTTTAAAATTGAAAATTTCGTTTTCCTGATTTATGTGAAATAATGTCCAAAACTTTTTACCTAATCTGCTGATTCAACAATTCTTTTTAACACAATCCTGAACGAAAAGCTAGAGTACGCGTCAATTTAATTGAACAAATGCTCCAAAAGCGGATTGTAAAGCTTAAAAAAATTCCATAATAGACAATCTTAATTACAACTTTATGAAAACTTAAGAAAAATATAATAAACTCATATACGGGCATTGTGATACAAGAATTAAAAAATTATAATTTGTGTCGAAATTATTTATTTTGATAGTGAAAATAATTAATCTATATTTTTATAGAATTGTTTTCATAACGCCTATGCTAAATTACTATAACAAATTTTAATAAAAATAATTTACCATTAGAGTCTTTCATTACTTGTAGATGGCAAATTCACTTCATTTTTCTCGTAAGAGCGACAAAAAACGGAAAAGACCATTCAAAATAATAGCTTGTTTTTACAAAAATAGGGAATTACCTTGGCAAAAAACTTAACAAATGAATTCGTCAGAAAATGGTTTATGTTAGTTCAGTAAAATATATGTCAATAAAATCTCATAAAAAACCTAATGCGAATGCTTTATACAGCTGTTTAAAAACTATACGGTATAAATGTCAACATTAAAAATTTTGCTTTACACCTTAAGAGGATATGATAAGATACTTCAAAAGATACAAAAAGAAATTATAAAAGAACAGTCTAATCGCGATATTATTCAGCAAAATGAAATGCTCGTAGATTAACTAGTCTTAGTAACTACATATTAATCAAAATATTGTATGTTGCTTAAAATACAAGCTTGATAAATTAACATGTATTTGGAAGTCTTCGAAAGATTGGCAGTTGGTTTCCACTAAAAAAAAATAATAATAATAATAATTAGTTTAAAGTAATATTACAGTGATACTCTGTATGTTTAACCTTAAGTCTTGTGGTTTTGACATATTTCAATTTCAATCAATATTTCCGTTTAAAAGTAAATAGTGTTATGAAAAAACACAAAACTTGAATTGGTATAAGGAATCGTTTGATATAGTAAACATTGTAAAATGTTGTTTCAATAAAGTTATAGAAAATTACAAAATATTACGACTAAAGGTTAAATTAAGAAGAAAACAGCATAGGTGTGGATGTTTGTGTGATCTGTCTTTTTTTTAGAAATAGAATAGAAAACTGTTTGTTTATAATAAAGGTTTCGGTATCATTTTGTCAAATTGAATGATATTAGATTATGTTGCTGACGTGCACGTATACGTTATCATATAAAACATATGCATACACATTAACTTGATAACAATAAATTATAAATTTTATATATGTTCCAAACGTAGCGTTAAATTTTTTTATTTGTTTATATATATATATATATATATATATATATATATATATATATATATATATATATATATATATATATATATATATATATATATATATATATATATTTATATATATATAAACATAAATATATTTATATATGTATATATATAAATACATATATATATATATATATATATATATATATATATATATATATATATATATATATATATGTATATATATATATATATATATATATATGTATATATATATATATATATATGGTATATATATATATATATATATATATATATATATATATATATATAATTTAACACAAATTTTAATAAAAATTTAAAAATCAATAATTAATTAAAGTAAAAGTTTCAGTGTGCTTACAAGTTAATTTAATAATAATAATTATAATAATTATAATAATAATAATAATAATAATGTACTTTAGACTTATATGTTTTGCATTATTTTTAAATATTTATACTTTTTTTACGTATCATTTATTTAATGTATTTTTTTTTCTTTACTATTACTTCTGCTATGCAGCTGTACTGTTTTCTCCACCCATTATGTGATCTTCGTTGAGGCTTACACCGCTATCGATTGAGCTCATCATACTAAGGCTTCCAATACCACCAATCACACCGAAACCACCACCTCCTACCGCACCTATTCCTTCCATACCAGCAATACCTGCAATGTTACTAAACCCTGCAATGCCACTGATTCCTCCGATACCACCTATACCTCCAATTCCACCAATTCCTCCAATTAAACCACTAACAGCCGGTGAAGTTAAGCGATTGTTACTGGGTGTAAGTGTCGATGCAGTTGCTGCTGAAGTTATGGATGATGCTACTGGCGATGTCGATGATCTACCACTTGAATTTATGGAATTGTTATTTGTGGAGCAGGTATTGCCACTTTTGTTGCTACTATTACTGCTTATGCTACTACTGCTAGTGCTGTTCGTACTTCCTGAGGATCTACCAGCTTCATCTCCATTTTGTGCTGCTGCTTCTGATGCTTTCGGCCGCCGCTCTTTCAGCTTGATTCGCTTGCATGTGAGATTGTACCGATGGCGGTATTGCATGAATATCCCAGATTTCTTCCAAGAATTTTGGCAGTTTACGATTTTTCATCTTTAATGAGAAGCAGAGCTCAGCATTTTGATTTTGTTCGCAGTTCTGTTAAAATTGACAACAGTTTTGCAAAGAATATTAAACACTTCGGATCGCCACGATGTCGATTCAATATGTAGACACGCAATGTCTCAATATAGTAACTTTGTATCGCTTCGACTAGTTCCGCTTTTTCAAGTCCCGGTCGATCCGAGAAAATCACAATGGCAGTGAGCAAAGCATACTCAACATTGTCAACGGTCATCTTATACATTTGTCGACAAAATGCAATATATCGTCAATATTAGCAGCCATTCCTGCTATTTTATATGCATCACGGGTATAAGAGCGATTATTAGCAAAGTAAATCGAGTCCGATGATGCGTCATAGCGGCGAGCAGTACGTAACATCATGATTTCCGATGAACATGCCTGTAAAGGACAACGATTGTAGTAAAATATGTATCATTAAAAGCAAAATTTAAAATGTTTAAAGTTGGGGTCTTTAACATTTTAATTTTGCTGGGAAAAGATAATTTTATGAAAATAATTTTTTTTTGTTAAAATTTTGACAAAAATGCTACTTCTTGTTGTAGTGCTATTTATATATCTTCCATACAACCTAATTGTTACTTCCTGTGAACATGTTTATAATTAAAAATGTTAGGTCAATAAATAATTGTTAAATGTCTTATGAAAGGGACTTGTCATAATAAAGCCGCCTGGGCTATGCATAAATCATGCAAGACTAGGGTTAAGCTTGCACTAGTTAGGCCGCAGCTGTACCACGCGGTTTTTGTATTCCTAAGCAGTATTTTCCTGTTAAAATTTATTGGTTTTGGTCGCGTGCCAATACTTTTTTGAGCCCACTTGAAGCTTTTGTATCAGGCACATCAATTTTGTGAAATCCAAGTCATAGAAAGCAGAAATTGGGTGTGTTTTATTTTGAAACCAAAATCAGAAAGAAAAAATTTGTGATAAAGTTTACGACATTAATGACTGTGAGAAGTTAATAGTTTTAAATTAAATTTAAAAATATGACAGCGCGACTATGATTTTAGTATAACTGGTTGTTACTTAAAATAATTATCGCAGGAACCTATTATTTATCCGCTTTTTTGGCATACCTTGAGCCAACATACGTCAGGATAACATTAACGAAAATGTTTATTTTTAAATTTAAAAAAATTATTTAAAATCAAAATTTTATCAACTTTCACATGCCACATTTCAAAACCACAAGAAAATCTAAAAAAATATAGTTCCAGCTAGTAACTAAGTTAGTAACTAAGAAACCTTTGTCGATAACGTGTCAAGCGTTCAGTAATTTCAGTATTTAGCTTAGATTCATTCATTCTTTAACTTTTATCTATAATCTATTTCCATATTAAAGTAATTAAAATATAATTTTGTATCTTCTGTAATAAATAAGTGGTAATTTCCCATAAAATTGGGGCTCAACCGAGATTAGTCTACAACATATTTAATTAATCAAAAAGAAAGAAAGAAAAATTCAAGATGACAGGTTAGGAGTGCATCGAGATAATTTTATATAATACCAACAACATGCCGGTAAAATATATCCGATTACTGCATAATTTAATATTCGAGTTCAACAATGGCCGCAGAAATAGAAGCGAATTGAGAAAATTTTCTGGATTTAATATTCAAATGAATAGTGATAAATATCAGGCTTAGTTGAAATACATAGTTGAAAATTTTCATGATCGTGATCTTGCTCTAATCTGTAGTATTTTGAATATAAATTATACAAACGAAGGAGATAGCATCAAAGAAATTATTGTATCAAGTTTGATGGATTTTAAAAAAGGAATGAAGAGTTAGAAGAAGACGACGATATTGGCAAAGAGAAGGAAAGCACTATCACACATCGACTCGCTACTCGAAGAATGGAATCAAAAGTGCTCATCGACGTAAGGGATGTACGGCCAATGTAGACGAAGTTGTTTGTAGAAGTGAAGTAGATGCGAGAGAGAAGGAAGGCGAAATCGATAGTGAAATTGATATTCATTTCATTCTAAGAATCTTTATTTCGTTTAAGTATTTTACAATTTGTCTTAATACTAACTTACATAAATGGCGCAGCGTTCTTATTTTTGTTTTATTTATATATATTTTGAAAAATCAAAGTTATAATTGAATTTAAAGAAATTTACTTTTAAAAGGTATTTAAATGTATATTGCGAGGCTTAACTAGGATTGTTTGCAGAGAAGATTAACCTTCGTTTTGAAAAACATCGAAGTATCTGTCATCGATGAGTCCTCTAGTGCTGATGTAACGGTCCACTGGGTCGATTTGATGTTCATAACTCTTCTCAATTCGCCATTGGTATGATGATATGCGGAAGCGATCATTTTTGTAGACAGTTGTAATATGTAGTCGCCGATTGAGTAATTTTGCTTCTTCATACAGTTTTCAGTTTGAGATGTATCTAACGCTGTTTTCTTGGCGCCACAGGCCGGTGCAAACTCAGCACTTTTCTTTCAACATAGCCAGTCTCTCCATGGTATGCGGAGAGACGTGGAACCAGATGGGACAGGCATATGTTAATATTGGCCTCATGAGCTGCTTATACAATTAACAACTTTGTCTGGGTGCTGAGGCCAAGTCTTTTTCTCATCAGGGATAGATCAGATGTACTGCATTGTTTGCTCTTCTTAGACTTTCTTTTCGTGGTCAGTGAATTTGAATCTCCGAGAATGTAACGCCGAGGTAGCTCAAGGGATTCTTTTGTCCGACGATCTCGTTGTCTGCAGTTGATATAAGGAGGTTATGATAGCGCCAAGCCGGACGGCTAGTTCGCGCTGGAATCCTAAAGGCGATTGATTAAGATTTGGAGCCATTAATTTTGAGGCCCCACTTTTTGTAGAGTTCTTCCAGCCAGCTGAGGAACCCTTGATTTGGAATATATATAATGGATTTATCGGCATACAGAGTTGTATTCGGGTCCGAGCTCATAGGTTGGTCCGCCGTATAGAGGGAGAAGAGCAAGGGGCCAGAATGGATCCCTGGGAAACTTCCACTTCAATGTTCTTGAGTGATGATTTGGCACTTCCCACCTGTACAAAAAAAAGAGTAGAAAAATTTAATTATTTTGCACATGTAGTGCGGAAATAAGAACGATAGTAGTTTAAAACAAGACCATTTACCCCAACGCTGTCAAATGCCTTTTCAATATCGAGCAGGCATGCTACCATTGGTTCTGTGTTGTTCAGTCCAGTCACTATATCCTCACGCAGTTTTAGGAGTGCATGCATCGTCGAATGACCCTCTCCGAAACCAAACTGATGGTCCGGGATTATAGATCTTGAAAAGCATATCTCCTTTATTTCCGATTCCAGTATTGCCTCCAACAGCTTGCCGCAGCATGAAACTAGTGCAATCGGCCGAAATGCGTCAATGTCTCTGATGACTTTTTGGTACCGGAACCACCCTGGCTCTTTTCCATTTGTTCGAAAAGTATCTGTTGTTAATGCAATTGTTGAATATAATGGTGAATATTAAAACCGCAATATTGGGCAGTCTTTTATGATAGTTCGAAATCTCGTAAGGGCCAGCAGATGTTTTAGGAACAATTTCTAGAATTATTTCGCCGACTGCCGTTGTGCCTGGCGTTAAATTCTCCTCGGATTACGCAGTATGTGTGTTTTGAGCTTCCGTGCCCAGGATGCCGAGGTCGTGATAAATCTCCTCCTTGTTGGTTGGGCTTGCGCTGTTGGCTTGCCGTTTGTCCGTATAGCCATCGCCTCGGTTGTGGGTGCTGTGAAAACAGCTTGTTGGCGACGTTTGAATAACTTTTCTCCTTCGATATTATAGAGTTAATGGCTGATTTTTAGCAAATTCTTTTGCTCCTGCGTTTTTGAGCAGCCAGTTTTCTTTTTCAGCAATCTTTATAAGTCTTACATCCTTTGTAAGAAGCAGGATGTCCGGTTGTTCTACAATCGGCGCAGTACATATTTTCATCATTCGAATTTGTTGGTGTAGGGCATTTTCCGGAAGTTGATTATTGTTGCATTTGACGCAGCGATAAGTCTGCCGCAATTTGATGCCACGTGTCCCTACCTGTTGGAGTTTTGCATTGTGATATCGTTGGGTTTTAGTTTCTACCAGTTCACTTTTTGTTCAGCAGCCAGGTTTTGTGGCCACCTTTTGGAGTTAGAGCCCTATTTAGGTTCACAATGAAGGAGTTGAAGCGTCTGCCTATTTTGTCAGAGACGTATGGCTGAACCCGAATTACAGGTATTCCCTCGGCAACTAACCCCTCCTTGATGAAGTCAGGCCCCCAGTGTAGTGAATGCCCTTGAGTAGAAGTAGGATTTTTCTATCATCCCTGTTGGTTAAGGTATAAAATTTAGCATTCCGATCTTTTAAGTACGTGGCTATTGTGCCGCGATCTTCTTTGGTGACCATTTTGATCACGGATTTGCTAATGTTGATGTTGCTTATTTGATACTAACATTTTTGCCCTGGCGTGTTTATTTATTTCCGCAACGTTTGTGCGCAAGCATAATTGCTGGCATCTTGAAGGATCCTCCGCTCATGGCTTTCCCGGTTGCAGATTCATCATTCGCCGTTGTCTTGTCGTTGACAGTTGTTTGCTCATCGTTGCTAGGGACCACCCCAGATGACATAGATTCCAGGGTTTTTACATTTTTCGCCCCAGCGCAGGCTTTATTATTGGTTGCATGAGCCTTGCTGTAATTTTGACATTTTTAAAATGTTCCGACAAAGTATCCCGAACGCTAGCCGTCTTGAGGGTGATAAGGATGGGTAAACAACATCGCTTTCGATTTCCATGGCGTTGCTGTTCACAGCAATTCCCTGGTTGTCAACTTTTTGCGCCTTTTATGGGCTCTTTATTAACTACCATTGGTGTAGCTTCCATTGGTCCATTAGAATCCACATTGAAAGTGGTGGTTGCTTGAGCAGCAGCGGTGCGAAATTGCAATTCTCGCAATTTTTTCGGTTCTTTCATACTTGTCCAGTAACTAGTCGAACCGCGTACATAATTTGTTGTACTTGTTAATAATTCTTTATGGCTGGCATCATTCGTCAGCCTATTGCTTTATTCTTCATTTTCTTTCCACCAGGTAGCATACTTCGCCCTATTTTGCCGACGGTAATTTCACATAGGTGGAAGAAGGTGTGTTAATTATCCTTAATGATTTCATCTCGACTTCGTTTTCCATGTGTGCCTTGCTCATTTTTTGTAAAATGTTGGTGTTTTTTATTCCACATGTGGCATTGGAATTTTGTTTGTATCGCAATTATTTTCATCAGCAAGCAATGCAAAGCCATTGCTTGAATTCTCTTCCTCTATTATTACCCTTTTACTATCCGAACACGTGATGACTATGGAAATCCCATTTAGTAATATGCTAAATTTCGCCTTGAGAAAGGCAACGTGAAACATACAAAAAATGCGCTATAAAACAAAAACAATATTTTATTTTTTTTTTAAATTATTTGTTTTATCTCTTTCTTCCTTAAGTAGGAAGCAATAATCACTGTTTTAGACTTAATTTAAATATTTTGATGCTTAAAATGCACTATGAAGCAAAACTAAAGAACATTTTTTTTATCTGTTTTTGTGTAGACAGTGTTTCTAATGCAATTAGATTTTGACAATGTTCTACAAGCTTTCGTGACGTGGAAGATTCCATAAAGCAGATTTTGTATGGCTACGATGACTATCCTGTGGAGCAATTTTTTAATGAATTTGTAGATTTAGCAACTTTATTTAGTGAAACAATCATAGTACTAATATTTGCAAAAAATCTATAACAGGGATGTAAAAATTTATATTGTTAGAGAGAAAAGCATAATTTCTTACGAGCAATTCAGATTTTACTGAAAACTGAATTTGGAATAAAACCAAACACAGTGCGGTTACATAAATTACTATCGCAAAGACGTTTGAGAAAAAAGGCGAAGCTGTACAAAGTTATTCGATTATTATGAAAGAGTTGGCTAGTCAGGGTCAAATAGATGATGAAGCGTTGATTACGTGGTATAAATGGAATCGACGATACACTTTCTCGAGCAAAATTTTGAACGGTACAAAAGATATAAAAGTTTAATTGTTTTAAAAGAATCGAATCAGGAAACACAAACAAGAATTATAATCACATTCTTGCCGTAATTGATGGTTAACTAAATTCATTTGGATTTATCCTACAAAGTCTACAACAACAAGGTTTAAGTTATTGCAAAACTGGATTTACAAAATAAATACTTTTGGAAATACTTATCAAGTTATCACCGATAAAGGAGCCGCATTTACAAGTGTATAATTCAAAATTATTGTAAAGAAACTTCAATCATTACAGCATAACAACAGGACTACCTAGATCGAATAGCAGGTAGAAAGGTTCGTCAATCATTATTTCAACCACTTCTAAAATTAGCATCAGAATATCAATCAGTAGTATGGATTGAGGTTTCTGGCTTAAAGGGAGCCATGTATTTTTCCCATAAGAGGGAGCAAAATCTCGCTCACGGGGCAGAATTTGCTCACATGTTAACTCACGGGAGCAATGTGTATGAGTATGAAGTGTTATGAAAAGGGTATAGAGGGTGTTGATGAGGAGGTGTGTGTGTGTGTGTGTGTGTGTGTGTTGGTTGTAGTGGTATTGGTTTGAGGATAGTGGAAGTGGGGGGATAGTGGAAATTGGGGGAGATAGTGGAAGTGGTGTATTTGGTTGGGGAAATTGTGGTTGTGTGGGTTTATAAAGTGTGTATAGAAGTGGGATGGTATAGTTTGTTTTAAAAGTAGAAGTGAAACGTAATAAGATGGTGTTGATAGTTGATATTCAAGGGTTTAGTTTGATTGATGGGATATTTATAGCAAAGGAGATAGTGATATATTATACGAATCTTGATGGCTGAAGGGATGGTGATGAGAAGCCGTATAGTTTCAGTTGTTTGATGGAAGGGATAAGAAGCAAGTTCGTTGGGCTGAAGAAATTGGCATGGGTTGAAATGGAGTGAAGAGTTACATCATTGGAGACCGTGAAAAGAAATATTTGATGTTGAGAATAGGAGTTTGATGATTTACGTTAAGGGAAAAGAAAAGGCGTGGCTAGTGAATAATGTTGGTGTTCGTGCTGAATGTAGTGATCTCGATGAAACGACATGTGCAAATTTAAGAACATTGGCTTTCCGACGATAAAGTTGTGGTCGTCATAGTGGATCCTGTGCTCTTCAGAATGTTTCTTTGTTGTTAATGTATATTTTAACAGAAAAGATTTGTATTAAATAAAGAATAAATACACATGAAAGTAATTTTGGTGTTTTTATTTACATTTTGTCAATACTACTAGTGGGGTAGTTGCCCTTACATAATAAATCTTATAGCTAGGTTTCATCTACATCTATTAATTATCACTAGGTATATCTTTGTGTCTAAGCAAGTGTTTTTATACCATCATTTAATATGTATCGCTATCATCTTTATAACATAAAACTTCTTTATTTTTGCTTAATTGTATATATCTTATGTAGCTTAGATCTAAACATGAAACAAGTACCATAAAATAATTTTTTCTTAAATAGACAGGTTTATAGTCTTCAATAGTTAAATTATTTAAAACAGTTCTTTTTTACACCTTTACATTTTTTATTTCAATATTTTATTTCAATATCATTTCAATTTTAATACTATACAAATTTAAATTTATACTATATACAAATTCTGTAACTATTTACCGTTAGCTTCATCTTTCATCATACCTAAAAACTTTTATTTTCGAGGTAAATTGTAAACATTATTGGTTGGATAGTCAGATGTATCGAAAAACTCATTTATATCATTAACAATATCATTATAGAAATCAAAAGTCTTTATGTTGTAAATAAATGAATCGGTGTCCATATAGTTCAGTTCAACATTTCTATTGTATTTAGGTATCATATATTCATAGTGAAACTTGTACATATTCCACTTTGAAAGGTCGAGTACGCTGAAACCTAAATATATTGGTTTATCATAGTATGTTCGAACTCGATTCATTTGTATGGCAATAAGATTTTCGGTAAATTGTGTGCAGCTATGGAAATTGGGTTTAGCTATCAGAGCTCGCGCGCCTAAATGTTTTCCTGACTCTCCCAGTTGTTGACAAGTAAGACATCTTTCCTTTTATCAACGTTTTCCATGGTTTTCCATAAACTGCATTATTAAGTAATTTAAAAGTTTTTTCAAACTCGTTTTTCGCTAAAGTTCTATGATGGGTGTTTAAGTCTATATACTTTTTCAGCCAGGAGATTGTTTAAATGTTAAAACTCTATGTATTTTAGTAAGCTCAAGACCATGTTTCAGACACTGTTGTAAATTTCTATAGTGAATAACATATTTTGATTTATTTTTAAGTTTGGAATTAGTTTTGAGGACTTGGAGTTAGGGGACATTGAACTTCGACACAAAAGGGTAAATCATTATGACTGTCGTGTTTATCAATAGGATATTTCAAATCTACTTCAAGAATATAGCCTATATCAGAATCTTCAGGAATATTCATAACGTTGAAAGATGGTGTGACATTATACCATTTAAAGTCTGAATGAGGAAGAGGTTGAGACATGGCCCATCCATAAAGGTTGTTTGCGTCTAGGTATACAAGATACTCTGACAATTTTTCACAATTATAGTCATTCATATACTTATTATTAGCTTTTGAAAACCTTTTACAGCATTGAACTATACCACCTCTAATTCCATTTTGAATAAAGATATGCATGTCAATGTCTGTTAAGTTCAAGCTCTATTTTTGTATATTTCAACATAGCGTCCCAAGATAAGCCGGGAGCTGTATGGTAATGGCAGGGTCGAGTTGGTAAATTCGTTTGCAAACTTTACGGAAATTTTCGAAAATATCTGCGAGTAAAAGTACATCGGTTTTAGGTAAAGTTCAAGGTAATCCCATAACGAATTACATTGAAAATGATTCCATACAATTGTAGCATGGTTATAGTCCTCTTCTGAGCATACACTGTCTGTGAGTTTCGATGAAAATTTTTCCCTTGACGGTAAAGCTACTCCATTTAATTTTTCCCACGAATCAATGAACTCGTATGGGAAAATTCCTTTTTAATTAATAAATTAAAGTCTTGATCATTGGGATAAATAGATCTAACAATATTGAAGTCTTCAGTATTTAAGTTCTTTGCTAAGGAATCTAGGCTTGATGCCATGAAGCGAAAAGAATCTAGAAATCTTATTTCGATTGAAATTTTATGCTCTATTGGAATTAAGTATGATAAAGAGACGTACAATTCTTTATTTAAAGGAATTAGTGAAATATTGCCGGGAATATCAACATTTGATAGTTCTTTTACGAAAATATGGGCATCATAGCCAGAGAAGTTATGGAAGAAAACGGAAATAGTGATGTTACTCTATACCTCATATTACATTTAGAATGTGCTGAACCTCTAAATTCACCATTCAAATGACAATGGTCTCTAACTTTGTCATTATTTAACGGTTTTTACAAATATGACAGTTTGTGCAATGATTATAGAAAGCTTCCTCCTCATCTGTTAGACTCATAGGCTTAATACTATATATGTAGTTTTATAATAAGTCCAAATATCTTGCACTAACCTACTTATAAATTGCTTGGGGCATCTTGTCCCTTATACGTTACAAATTTGTCTAGACTGCTGTCAAAACTACATTTAATGTAGTATGAAAAAGCGCAAGGTACGTGTTCATTTACAGGCGTAGACCATGAATTCAATGGGTTACCAGCACACATGTTTACATTTGTAAGGATGCACTCAAAATCAGCATACACCACAAATGGGACATCTAACATACGCTCTAAATTCTTAAATTTTAATGTAGCTTTGTCTTCTTTAGGCATGATTGTGACAATGTTGCGGCACTCCAATTTATGTTTTTCTAAAAGATCTGAACGTCCAAAGTATTGCAAACAGGAATTACACAAAAAATCTTTGCTTTCTTACGAGTAATTTGCGACTTGATTAATCTTGAAATATCTTTGATCCAAACATAATGTGATCGCTCTTCTTCTTGAATTAGTAGTACATTAATATGTTGAATTTTCTCAATTTTCGACGAATAAAACGGTCCTACAATAGCTAATTTGCCTTCACGAATCTCGTATCCGAAAACGTTTACACTTATACAATCATTCTGCTCTTCAAACTTTTAATGTCGACTAATTTTAATGGAAATGACAAACCGCTAAAATTTATTTGTTTTCCATTTTTAAAGTAATAATTGGAGCTGAAATGTTTTCAATTTGATATGTTGATGGTCTTTCAGCATTTAGTATATTTAATCCTACTGGATTGTGTAGAGCAGATATGATTGCCCACTTAAAACAATACTGATCATCATTTTGAATGTTTATACACGCTTTTTTATTTTTTATAATGTCGGGTAGCTTTATATAATTTGATCCACGTACTGGAGAGTATTTATTTATGTTTATTTCAAGATGGATTATGCGTACAAGTGTCCATCCGCTGTCTCTTTCTTGAAACTCAGACATTTTCGTTTTGATATCATCTTTATGCTCAAACAAATTTTCCATAATATCACGTTTCATTTCTATGATAGACATTTTTGTTTGAAATGATTTTACATCTATTTTTGTATCTTCATCATCATTTTCAGTAAATTTCACATACTCTGCAAACAATTCCAAATTAAATTTATATGACCCATGCTTGCTGAGACATTGCTTCAAATAATCTTCTATATCATTCAAAATGTTGTTGAAAAAATTATTGAAATCCAACTCTTCTTCTTTTTATTCGTACATATAGCTGTCTCAATACGTGTTTCAAAGCTGCTACTTATAACCTTAAACTTATCAGTTACATTTGCAATCACTTTTCTTTTATGTTGATTTGTACGAATGTGAGCGACCCACATAGCTGAATTAATTTCCATCTCACAAACATCACAACGTCTCATTACTACTGGTTTTGGTATAGGCTTTGAAGTTGACGTAGAAGCACCGCTAGTTGATGGAAGATAAGGATCAGATGATCCAATATCCTTATGCTTGTTGATATGACGCAACAATACCTCTTTACGCGCAAATTTTAAAGGGCAAAGGTCACATTTGAAATTTAGTTTCTCATGTACGGCTTCTATATGTCTCTTTAAATTGCTTTTTTAGTAAAGCTGGCAGAACAAATTTCACAAATGAACGATTTCATTGTTAATATTGATTTAAATTATTTAATTGGAAAGTATCTACGACTTTATATGAACTCTAAAAGTTTAACTTTATAACTGAAGTTAAAACTGATGGCTACTACCAAAATGTTAGACTATTTATACTTTCAGCATAGCATACACGCTTACTAAACAGCTTCATGATCTACTCATTTCTAATCATTAAACATACAGCTTTCACCTCGAAGAATACAATTTCATTTTATGATCAGAAAGCGTGTGTTTGATAATCATCATACGCTGCTAATTAATGTTTTAGAAAGCTGATAAGAGATATTTTAATGACAATGATTAATGGTTTTGAGGTGAAAGTTTATAGCTAACAATCCCAATGAAAGATGTGTGGCGACATAGTTATTGTGAAATGTAGATCCGGAAGCTGATGATTAATGATTTTAGAAAGCTGATAAGCGATACTTTTTCAACAGAAAATATTTTAATGACAATGATTAATGGTTTATGAGGTGAAAGTTTATAGCTATTGTAAGACGACGTCATTATTGTGAAATTATTCGGTATAAATAGAAGAATCTTTTCAATAGCTGATCAGAAGTAATTTAAACGTTAACAGTACGCGTTCTGTAAACCAAATTCAAGTTTTGTTTTAAACTAAAAATAGAAAAATAATAAGAAATGACTGTACCAGAAGACTTAGCAGCATTTGAAATTATAGATGAATTCAAACCTACAGTTAAACTTTCCGAGCTGAAAATTGGGGATAAATATTTGATTAAAGGAATTAAAAGAATTCAAACAAAGTATGGGGATGCCATTATTGCAGAGCTGGATGACAAGCAAGTTTACCTCCCAAAGAGATATACGAAAATGAATGATGTTGTCCTAATGCAGATGAATTATTACGTAAACTACTTTCTGATTTATTTAGGACCATATAAGAGAACATCAAAAGTAAAAATTATATATGAATAAAAATCAATAAAAAGAAAATTTTAGTTTTAAAAATTTTAACTGTTTTTATTTACAAACTATTTTAAGTAATATATTATTTTATCGGTATCCAGGAATTGTGTTTAGAATTAAAACCAAGCCATTTAACTAGCTGTTTCCTCCTTTTCGTCGAATGATTTTTTCAATAAGGAAAGTATCTGGGTGTTTAGTTTTCATTAACTCGTATTCGTAGAAGCCTCCTTTGATTGGGTTCCTTCATAGTCTTCCAACAAATATGTGACAGGGTTTGTGTTTTGTACAGTTGTTACTTTAAAGATTTCTGTAGTCCAATTTGGTGTGTAACCTTTTTCAAAAACATGTTTATACTTGCTAATTCTAACTAGATCGCCTACACTGAATTTTGAAGGCGCCAGTACTTTAAGGTGATTGTAAGCTGTTTTAAGCAATTTTTGTGAATTTTTCGGGTAACATCAGAAGGTCTCATTTTAATAGTTCTATGTACTTTATTGTTGTAGCTTTTAATCAAGGTTTTAATTATATCAATCCAATTGTAAGATCCGTTAGCACTAAATTCTTTCCACATCATACTTTTTAACGTTCTATTAAATCGTTCAACAATTGATGCTTTAAGTACACTATATGTAGAGTAATGGTTGATATGATGTTTATCCATTAGACTTTTAAATTTTGATTAAAGAATTCTTTGCCATCGTCAGTTTGCAAGTTTTAGGTTTTCGTGCGCCTTCTAGTATTTTACTAAAAGCCTTAGTTACTTCTTCTGCAGTTTTATTTTTACCGGAACACCCCATGCATACTTTGAAAATGTGTCAATTATAGTAATTAGGTACCGAAATTTATTATTTTCAGATGAATATGCACCCATTTCAACCAAGTCCGCTTGCCACAAGTCATCTATATATTTTACAATTACGTGCCTTCGTTTAAAGTTTCTTCTTGCTGCTTTATGTAATTCGTCAACAATACCTCGCTTATCCATGATATGACTTTTCTTCACAGAGACTTATTTCTTACTGTCGGGTATAATATCGTACTTATCTTTAATAAAATGAATTTCCTCAAGAGCGACTATTCGAGCAGATAAATTATTATATATATGGTCATCAACTGATTTTATATGACTTTCAAGTTCATCCATTTTGTTTACATATTGCATCAGATTTTCTACTAAAGTATCTATAAGATACTTTTTGTTACTGCATCATACGGATCTTCAGGATTGCTCACATTCCGCAATCGTTTCATTTTCAAATCAAAATCCCCACTTTTCATTTTAGTAAAGCCTTCACCAGGGGTCCTGGTGGACCCTTCTCACCTCGTTCACCTGAAGGGCCGGTGGACCTCTTGGACCCTGTTGTGATTTTTCATTTGTTCTTCCAAACTTATCTATCCCCATTTTATGAAATTATTCCTGATTCTTTTAACTCTTCTATTATCGAAACGATTTCGTTTGAATGATTGGTGTTTCCTGCCTGTTGTGATGCGATCAAAAGCCTTAAACGATCTACCAATTCGTTTGCATCGTCCCAGTATATATAGCTTTTAGGATTATTACTAAAATGCATTAAGCCATCTCCTATACCACTTCCTGTTCTGTTAGTAGAGGTTGTTAACTTTTCCGGTATATTTTCTGATGACGAAGTTGCCATATTTGGAAATATGAATTTACTTATTATATGTTTATATTTATCACTTTTGTTTCCTTTAATCTGTTCATTAGGAGCATAATTTCTTTTATGAACGTTTGTCATGTTAACTATAGAAGCATAATTTTCAATATCTTGTGGTGTGTAAGAGTTTGCTTTCGGTTTCTTCATAAACAGCAACTCATATAAACCTTGAGTCCCAGGAAACGATTTCTCATCTATTTTCACATTATCACCATCAATAATGAAATCAGAGTTTCCAATTTTCATCTTACCGTCAACGTAGCGCACACCATAGGTGTTATCAATATACTCTGATTTGTTTTAAGAAAATTTCTATATCTGTTATATATTGGTAGTTTCAAAGTTTCTTCAAAGCTACGGAAGCTAGATACATCGCTATCAGATTTTAAAAACTGTCTGCTACAGGTGTGCTAAATTTCATACCGGATGCACCATCAATTTTATGAAATTCTTTTTTATAATGTTAGCATTGTTTTCCTCAAACAAAACTCGTCGCTTTCGGGATCGAGCTTTTCGTTCACGTTTTATATGTGGAGATGTTGATGTCTCATTATTATTTACTAGCGGTTTTGGTGTTGAAACGTTGTTTTCAAAATTTTTTTGTCTGCTACTAATTCTAACAGAGGTTTCGTAACTGGTTTAAATGTTTCTTCTAGTTGTGCTTCCATTTCAGCTCTTCCATTTCTTATAGACTTAAATTTTTACGCAAGTTATTGGTAGTTTTAATAAGCTCTTCTTTAAGCTTCACATCATCTTTCGTCATATTCATTATGATTATGAGATCTTCTACAACAGATTGTAAGTAGACCTTTAAATGATATAAATAAACGTTTAAAAGTAATTTTGAATCGTTTTGAGGTGTGTTGAGTTGATGTGAACTGGTAGCTGTTATGACTACATCTGCTTTCATACAGCATAACTAATTAAATAAATGAAGGCATGTTATGCTAGTCCTTTTATAGTTTTAACAGCTATAAACAGTTCTTTACCCGATTTAAACAGCTAATTAACTGATATTATAAGCTTTTAACAGGTCTAAACAGCTAGCTGTTTTGTATTAACAGCTTTTAACAGGTCAAACAGCTAGCTGTTTTGTATTAACAGCTTTTATCAGGTCTAAACAGCTAGCTGTTTTGTATTAACAGCTTTTAACAGGTCAAACAGCTAGCTGTTTTGTATTAACAGCTTTTAACAGGTCTAAACAGCTAGCTGTTTTGTATTAACAGCTTTTAACAGGTCCAAACAGCTAGCTGTTTTGTATTAACAGCTTTTATCAGGTCTAAACAGCTAGCTGTTTTGTATTAACAGCTTTTAACAGGTCCGAACAGCTAGCTGTTTTGTATTATCAGCTTTATCAGGTCTAGACAGCTATCCGTTTTATACTAACAGATATGATATAAAAACAAGGTGCTTTTACAGCTTTAGGAACTGATCAAAACCTTTTCTGTAACGACCATTATTGGTAGGACTGTCTTTATCTATCACCAAAATCCGTATTTATCTTTCCAGCATTCAGCACACACTTTACGAAATTGATCGAATGTCATATCCGTATTAACATGATCATTATAGATATGTTTAAGGTTCATATCATCTTGCTTAAAGACTATAAGAAAATTAGTGTTATCTCGTATCAAATGTTTAGGAATTCGTGTATACGATTGACACAAGTAGAAACTGTCTACATTATTATGACGTCCCATACAAAAGTATGCTCGAACATTGTCTTGCTTTTCGCAAGCAATATCATCGAAAATAAAAATAGAATTTTTCTTTGACCGTTCTGGTGGTATTACCTCAACATTATCAGTGAAGGTATAGAGACCCATTCCTTTTATTGGTTTCATTGCCGTTCTCAAAAATTCATACTTTGGTTGATGTAATGATTTTGAATAAATGTATATATTTTCAAATTTAAGTCCATTAGGATGTTGTAATAAACTCAGCATAACGTTTGTTTTACCACAGTTTGAAGGTCCTGAAATGACACCCGCACAGAATCTGGTAACAATTGGCTGTGTCTCTTTTTATAGCATTAACTTTAGAACTATCGAAATTTTTTACTGGTAATGCGTGTTGTTGCTTTACGAAACGCATAATGACTGACAGAAATTTTTATATATATATCAATATATCCGAATTTTGTGTTAGTATACGTTCCTTTTAAATCAGTTAACATCACGTAAAAGTATAAATAATGAGTTGCAAATTAAATAAATTTAGTCGAATTGCAGCAACCAAAGGAAGAGGACTCTTGAATAAAGTTATTAACAAGTTACCAATCGAATTACACTTACCTGGCTATCAATATTGCGGACCTGGAACAAAACTTCAAAACGTTTAGCTAGAGGAGATCAAGGAATCAATTTACTTGATCAAGCTTGCAAGGAGCATGATATAGCATACTCTAATTATAAAAATTTAAGTGATCGTCATATAGCTGACAAAGTCTTGGCAGAAAAAGCTTGGCAAAGAGTAACATCTAACGACTCATCTATTTTAGAAAAGCTAACGCGTTAATGGTTTCAAACATGATGAAAGGAAAAGTTAAATTGGGGATGGGTATGAAAACCATAAGAAAGAAGCCATCAAAAGTTACATTCACAAAAGTTGTTCGAAATGTTGGAAAATTGTTAAAAATCAAGAAACCGCAATCAACTGATAAGGCTGTTAAGATTGCTTTGGGCGCTATCAAGAAAAATTTTAAAAGAATAAAAATATTAAGTTGCCGAGAGTAATAGCATTACCTAAATATGGTGGAGCTTTACCTTTCCTTCTACCCTTGTTTGCGGGCTTATCAGCATTGGGATCTCTTTCAGGCGGCGCAGCATCTATATCTAAAGCATTCAACGATGTTCAAGCAGCAAGAAAAAGTTTGGAAGAACAAAACGGCATAACAAACAGATGGAATCTGTTGCAGTTGGAGAAGGTTTACATCTAAAGCCCTACCGAAAGGGTTTGGGTCTATATTTAAAACCTCATTCAAAAACTTTTAAATTCGCTACCTAACCGAGCTCTTAATGAACTAGATTTAAAAAATTTGCTAAACAAATACCATATTTTAGAGGAGTTTTATGCGTGATAATTTACCGTCAAAGCCTTGGAAAAAGAATCTGGGATCGTTAATCTACACTGCTCATTTCAACCTGGCTCTCACTGGGTAGCGTACTTTAAAAAGGAGATGATATCAAATATTTTGACAGTTTCGGAAACCTTCAACCACCTGTCGAATTAATAAACTATCTTGGAAATAAAATAGCATATAATTATATTCAATATCAGAGATATAATAGTTTTAATTGTGGACATTTATGTTTAAGATTCTTGTATGATTGTTATTATAAATAAAGCGCTTAAATTAAACATCCTTAGTATCTTATTGACTATCATGGCTTTAACACTAGCATTTAGTGGGAGTAATTCTGCTCTAACAAATGATTACTTTCCACCTCTTGACCTTAATCAAGATTATGTGTGCGGTTTAATAGACTTGCAAACTTACAACACTATTCCAAACGTTGATGAACATAACAATATGTTTCACATTGGTGATTACACAATTGAAGTTAAAATCGGTTCATACGAAATCACAGATATTACAGAATTCCTTGAGAGATATATACACGATCACAATTTACCGATAAAAACTTTTATGTTAAGAGCAAATAACAATACAATGAAGTGCGAAATACTATCAAGCACTCAAATTTACTTTAATAGAAAAAATACTATCGGATCTATATTAGGATATAAAAGACGTGTCTTGGAACCAAATAAATGGCATGAATCAGATACACCTGTGAATATAAATAATATTAATGTCATACGAGTTGAATGTAATATAATTGGTGGGTCTTATCTTAACGGTAAACAGGTGCATACAATACATGAGTTCTCTCCTAAAGATCCACCAGGGTATAAAATCATTGAAGTTCCGCGAAACGTTATCTATTTACCTGTGACCGTTAAACAAATAAGTTCAATAACTTTAAAGCTACTTGATCAAAACAACAAGCTAGTTAATTTTCAAGGTGAAACTATAACAATTAGATTACATTTAAAACCCTCAAATAATGCTTATCTACGACAGTAAGGATATATACTCATACAAGGATAATAAGAAATTCAGTTCCAATCAGAACATTAAGCCATCAAGAGCTCTTCTTAACCGTCCACCTCTTTCCATCACTAATCGTCTTTATTTAAAATCGTTGGGATTTATTTTGAAAAATGACTGAAATAATTAATATTTCTAGAGGTGTTGCATATGATGACAGCATTTCAAAAATTGAATATCATAGCTACCTACCGTTCCTGCAATCGTTTGGAAAAAGTGATGAAATTCGGGTTTCGATTCAACAACAGGACTTGTGTATTCTTCCTAGCGAAAGTTTCATTTATATAGAAGGTTATATTTTAACCTCAAAGGATAAAAAATTAGTACTCAACTCGAAGCTTTGTAATAATGGTGCATCGTTTCTATTTGATGAAATTCGTTATGAGCTGAATGGAATAGAAATTGATCAAAATAAAAATGTTGGTATTACATCATCACTGAAGAACTATATATCACTTACTCGCAATGAACACAGTGTTTTGGAAAATGCTTCCTGGAATTTGGAGGAAACATTCTTGAAACAGGAAGATTCAGCTATTGCATTCCGTTAAGAAACTTACTTGGATTCGCTGAGGACTATAAAAAATTATTACAAGTGCGAGACATGAATTGGTTCTTATAAGAGCTCGAACGGATGATAACGCTTACTTTGGAAATGTTGAAGATGAAAACGAAATTTGTATCACTAAATTTCAATGGCGTGTACCACATGTAACTCTAGCTGATAGTGCTAAGCTTTCGTTATTGAAAACTATACAATCAAATACTATACAAATAAGCTTTCGAAATTGGGAGTTGTATGAGTATCCTGTCCTTCCAACAGTGAATGAGCATGTATGGAATGTGAAAACAAGTAATCAACTTGAGAAACCGAGATATATTATTCTAGCGCTACAAACTAATCGTAAAAATAAAAAGAATTTTGATCCTAGTATGTTTGATCACTGCAATTTATCTAATGTGCAAATTTTTCTAAATTCTGTTTCATACCCATATGAAACCATGGCTCTTGACTTTGATAAAAATCAGTATGCTTTGCTTTATGATATGTACACAAGATTTCGACAATCATATTACAATTGTCGAATACCACCTCTACTATCAAAATCAGATTTTAAATCTAAGGCACCTATATGTGTTATAGATTGTGCACACCAGTCTGAAGTTTTAAAACTGCCGGTCGATGTTCGTATACAAATCAAAGCTAATAAGGATTCCAGATTCCACATCACTTTATGCATTGCTTCTACATGATAGGATAGTAGAGTATAATGCTATGAATAATGATGTCCGCAAACTTGTATAATTTCATAAATAAGATAAAATATTCATAAGCTCATCATTCTTATACAAGATGTTTTGGTGTGAAGTTTTATGTGAAGGAGAAAAAATGTGTACATGTGAAGCTAACTGGACTTATATTGCAATAGCAGACGTTGTTTTTCATGATAAAGAGGACACTGTAATACTTTACGCTAAGCCTGAAGACGGAAACGAGTGTCCTATATTCCGTCTACCTATAACTGAGACGATAAACCTTGCGGTTCAAAATACCATTACTTTAAAAAGTTTGCAACATATAAAACTTAGAGTACAAGGCGGTGAAATAACATTTGTAGGAGACACTTTTCCGGAATACATGCCCAGGAGAAAACAAATCGTTTTCCAGCTTTATGTCCATTTGGTAATATTGATGATGTGCCTGAAAAGTGTCTTGATTGTGGACCTCGCTTTAAAGATGAATATCGAAGAAAGAAAACCTAGAGATGTCAGAGCTGTAAATGATAATCTCGAAGGAGAAAATGAATCAGTCTATACTCCTGAGGAGAAGATTGAGTGATAAGAAAACTTTAAGGATTTTATATAAAAGGACGCACACCTGATTAGTTTCACCAATATTTAAATCAACTTCTACCTATTAACATCAATTAAAAATCATCGTTTGCAAAATGCTATTACACTTGACTGCATGTCTCATCATCAATATTTTATCATATTATATTGCTGCATCTGCACCTGTTGACATTGATCCAAATAGTGTGAAAAATATTAGTTTTACATTGAATTTACCTAATAACGATAGTGTCGTCGTAGATTTGAGTTTCCGTATGCTTACATATTCCCACTTGAAACCTTCTAATACGTTTAATACTACTGAAGAAAATGTTACTATAAAAGCATCTATACCTGAACCTAACTTTGTGAGTGTTGGAGATTTTATTGAAAAGTTTAGACAAAATCTATAAAAAAAGGAAGAAGAGATTGGAGGAATAATTGAATCGCCTTTAGTGTTCTACAGACATTTCAAACTTGTTGGAAACGATTTAAAACTGCTTTAAATCTGCGTTGCTCTTACGATAGTACTTATGAAAGGCGCATTCTTCAAATAGATTGTCTCCAATTTCAGGAGACTGCAAATGAAAGGTTCCTTAGCAATGGTGAAATTGAAACTTTTGATCCTAACGCTCCATACTCAAACAGTGAGATAATAAATATATCAGATCTCAAGCAAACATTTAAAATGGAAATATCTTAAATTAAAACACATTCTAAAACTCAACGTTAACTTGATCACATCATACGAAAATGGAAAACATTGAGGATTTTATTAATGCAAATAAGGATATTATGTTGGAGGAAAATATTTATGAATTAAGAGCCTATCAAACGCTTTTGGAACCTTATTTACATCAAGATCATGTCTTTTCAAAATATGGATTACATCTCCGTTTCTGTCCTTGGTCATCAAATAACACAACAGAAGGACCAGATACATGTCGTTGCATTAATGCAACTAAATATGAAAATAATATTAAAAAGATTGTAAATTTTATAAACGTTTAATAAAGAAGTAATTTATTTTTCTGAAAAACTTGAGTTTTCATTTTATGAATATACAACATGATGCTCTACTATATTAAGTTGACAGCTTATCGCTCATATAAATAAAGAAATTACTTTAAAAATCATTATCACAAAAGCTTTACACATTCTTACTTTAATGTTTTTCAACCACTAATTTTTTAATTTAAAATTTAATAGCATCAATTGATTGACTTATCTTTCTAAAGATTATATTCAAGATCATACAGCAACCTATTCTATAAATAAAAATGAAATCGAATGTGTGATGCTCTGAAATTCCATAAATATTTTATTTTGTAGATAACGCAACGAAATTCTTAACATCCTATGGCATGAATAAACAAGTGAAATCGTTTGTGTAATGCTCTAAAATTCTTCAAAATATTTTTATTGCGTTTGACCTGTAGGGCGATAGAAACTTTAAATGATAATACCACTTCCTATGTTATAAACAAAAAAGTGAAATCGTTTGCGTAATGCTCTAAGCAGTCAGAGTTTTTTTTTCTTAATTTCAAATTCTACAACATCGATTGTTCGGCTTATCTTTAAAAAGTGAAATCGTTAATGATCTTAAATTCTTAAAAATGTTTTGATTGTGTTTGACTTGTAGGCGATATAAACAAAAGTGAAATCGTTTACCTAACGCTCTAATCATTTCTAGTCAATTTGGGGTATAAAAGCTACGAAAATTATTTGAATGATCAAGTCACAACTTGATTTGTAAAAGAAAAGTTTTTTTAACTTAAAATGAAACGTTCTTCAATGAAAGTGAGGTAAGTACAACAATTCCTGTTAAATTTTATGTATTTTAAAAGGATTTTTTTTTTTCCTCCTTTAATATTTTTTTTATTTTTTTTATTTTAAGATCTTTAAAAGCTCCTGAAGTGGGCTGGATGTAAAAAAAATTTTAAGTGGACCGAGGTAATATAAATTGTTGCTTTCAAAAACATTTTTCATAATTGCTTATTTTCATTTCATCTTTTATTTCTTTAGCATTTTTCAAAACATAAATAAAACAGATAAAAATTTTCGTATAAAACTTTCGAATGTCCGGTTTGCTATATAATTTTAAAGAAGCCGATTGTGCAATGTGATCTCGGTCACTTGCTATGTAAATCGTGCTTTGAAAAGCTACCGACACGTTCGTGCCCGACATGTCGTCAAGACATGGTCGAGGTACGCAATTTATTTGCAGAGCAAATAATTGAAACCCTAGAGTTTCCGTGTATAAATATAAAATATGGGTGTACGACAACGACACCCATTAACTTAAAAATATACATGAAAAGTTGCTACTATAGCCCTGTAAGCTGTTTATACCCTGATGGGGTATGCGGGCACAAGGGAGCAATACCTAGCATTAAAACCATCTGATTTCAGCACACAAAGTAAACGTTATAAACAGTGCTGAAGTCAATTACACAATAAAAAAATACATTTAAAGAGTCCGCAAGACTGGATCGTAATTCAGTCTTGGAGAGAAACGATTTCATCGTTTCAATCAAAAACCCAAAATCAAGGTTGTTGTTGGCTACTTGAAATAGCCGTAAAATCATTAACCGAACGAAATAACTCGATGTGTGCGATCGAGTTAAAAATGGTAACAATAAACTGAAATGGGAAGGCACTGTATTATTTTTAGATGATGAGGAAAAAATGTATTTTCCATACATGAAGACGCTGCTAAATTTTATATGACAGAGAACAATTTAAAAATTAGTGTTCACATTAATCTTGAACTACCGCCCGCTTCACCAGCACCAACAGAAATTTTTCCCTTGAAGGCTATGTGGAATCACCGTCTTCACCTTCACCTCCACCTTTATCACAATGTTTCAACCCAATTATAATTGATGATGATGAAGATGATTATGAAGACGACCACATGAATTAAAAGTTGGTATTGATATTTCGATTTTTAACTATTTATTAATTTTTTTTTCTTCTATAGGGTGCAGTCCTCCTAGATAATTATTTATATTTTGTAAATAGAATAAAATAATATTGTTTAGCTTGTATAGTTTTAGTATAAGTTTTTCATATAGTTTAAGTTTTCATAAATGATATAAATAATAATTTTAATTTACAAAAATATCAATAAAAGTTTATATTCACATAAAATTTAAAAATGTAAAATTTATTTTATTATTTAATACTACAACTTCTTTACCCCCCACTCCCCACTCCCCAATCCACCATTCTACACACACACACCTCATCAATACCCTCTATACCCTTTTCATAACACTTCATACTCATACACATTGCACCCGTGAAGTTTCACTTCTACTTTTTTAAAACAAACTATACCATCCCACTCTATACACACTTTATAAACCCACACAACCACATTCCCCCAACCAAAATACACCACTCCACTATCCTCCACTTCCACTATTCCCCACTTCCACTATCCACCACTTCCATATCCTCCACCTTCCACTATCCTCAAACCAATACCACTACAACCAACACACACACACACCTCATCAACACCCTCTACATTCTTTTCATAACACTTCATACTCATACACATTGTTCCCGTGAGCGAGATTTTGCTCTCTTATGGGAAAATACATGGCTCCCTTTGCCAGAAACCTCAATCCATACTACTAATCTAAGTGGTTTAAGTTTGCAATGATGTTCAACAAGTCATCAATTCGATGTATCAAGGCAGCATCAATTCAACACCTTGCGAAATATTGTTCAAAAAATTCAAAAAATTAAGTGCAGTTTGAAGAAGACAAATCAACATCAAATAAGATTTTCAAAGAAAATTTAATATTGAAAGATATTTAAAAAAAATAAGTTATGTAAAAAAATACAAAATATTTAGTAAAAGAAATTATGTGCAAATGTCTTTATTATTTCATCATAAGAAATGTCCATGCCTCCGTCATATTCAATGGAGATTGCACTACTTCATTGATTAACTCTTCATCAGGATAACTATCAGCTAAACTATTAGCTCTAAGTTTCAAGTCCATTAATCTTGTTTCACTTATTTAAGCACCACCAAACCCAAATTTACTATTTACATTCTTCAGGCATCAAATCTTCTGTTTATTTCACTGAGAATTCTATCCACTACCCATAAGAGAAATTCTCAGTTGGTCGTTCTGTCTAAGTTTCTAGCGTCGTCTTGGCAGATTTCGCCAGGCATAACCTTCTTTTCCTTTCTTTGTTCTTTCAGTTCTGTTTCGAGACCACTCTTGTACACGACTGTATACGATCCCGGTCCCGATTCCTGAATAATTTCTCCAAGGTATCTCAATTAATGGACTCTTAATTTTACCGTAATTTGTATTCAAGTATTTTGGTGCAGATTTCAGGTTTGTCATAAATTTGTCTTTTCGAATAAAATCTGTAGTCTTACCCTCAGCGATTTCGTTTAAGATTTCAATGTACCTTTCGGCAGTCGGAGTGTCACGCGCTAGGTCATCAGCAAAAGCCAAACAGTCAACCCTAATGCTGGTTCTAAAAGATTAATTGTATTTGAAGATGTAAGAGCGTCCTTCAAGATCTCTATCTCTGCTCATATTGATCTGGCGTCGACACATACGAGAAAGTAATGATTTTCAAAAGGTACAGCGTAATCGATATTGATTCTATCTCAGTTCTTTTCAAGCAAGTTCCATGGGTGCCCTGATACCTTTGATGGACTTGACTTGACCAATGCGCAGCTTTTACACCCTTCACAAGCCCCTCGATTTATCTGTCGATTCCAGGCCAATATACATAGTTGGCCTAGTTGTTTCATCTTGGTTATACCCAAATGAGTTTCATGAAATTCATTGAGTAATTTAGAGCGTAAAGTTGTTGTCATCACAATTCTATTCCCCGAACAATATTCCATCAAGTAATGTATATTCTGAGGCAATTGTTTCCTGTTTTAGGTTGTTACAATTTCATTCAGATGCTTGTCCCTTCACTAACAAACTGGTCAATTGGAGGTTTTCATAGGGGCCCTGACAAGCAGTCTACGTTTTGATTTCTGATTCCCCTCTTGAAGCGAACATTGTAATCAAAAAGCGGAGAGGAATGAAGCGTAGCGCAGTAGGCGAGCAGTCATCTGAGACTATGCCCTGTTTTGTAGAAAATGCGTGTCAATGGTTTATTGTCCGTGACCAGAATAAAGTCTTCCGAGAAGAAACATATAAAAAAATGTTTCAAAAACTATGGCCAAAGCCTCGCGATCTAGTTGTGCATAATTCATTTCACTATTATTTAGGCGTGAGAAGCGTAAGCTTTCGGCCGTTCAGCTCCCTCGGTTTCGTGACTGAGTACAGCAGCCACCGCCGTAGGACTTGCATCAGTAGGTAAATAAGATGAGAGGTAGGGTAGGGTCGAAATGGAATTATCACCCGATCACTGCAAAGTTCTGCCTTGAGCCTTAGAAATGCCGATTCGCAAATCGCCGTCCACATCCAAGGTTCCGATTTCTTGAGGAGACATCTGAGTGGAAAGGTCATTGTAGAAAAATCAGGAACGAATCTCGAATAATATGTAATGAGCCCCAAAATTGTTTGAGCCCCTCAACATTATGTGGTCGTGGCATTTCCTGACTTGCTCGAATTTTCGCAGAAGATTTACTGATTCTGTTGTGTTGAATAACATGGCCAAGATATTCTACTTAGTCTGTCATGAATGTGCATTTATTTTTGTTAATATGAAGGTCATAGTCAGAGAGACGTTGAAGGCATACCTGAGGTCAAATGTGCTACCGTGAACGATGATATCGTCAGCAAGCTTCAGTTTTCTGTAGATCCTTGGTGATTTGAGATATTATTCGATTGAACTCCGCAGGATAAGTTTTTATTCCAAACTGAGGCGATTTATACGTTATGTACCCCTGTGTCGAAATGGTTTGATTTCGCACTGTCATCATCGACTCGAACATGAAAATAAGCTTTAAAAAAGATCGAGCTTACAAAAGTACTTTGAATTTCGAAGGCTGTTAAGCACATCATCGATACGGCGTTTAAGGTGATTTACTTGAACCAATTTGTCGTTGCCTCCACACCTATAATCAACACAAGCGAGCTCCGCCGCTGATTTGGGTATCACAAAAAGAGATGAACCCCAGTCGGAAGCCGCAACTTTGGAAATGATTCCCTGTGCTTCAAGTGTATTAAGTTCTGTTTCTACCTGTTCCCGTAATGCAAACGGAACATTCCTTCCTTGGTAAAATCTGTTTTGCACCATTTCGAAGTTGTAAGGACACCTTGAAGTTTGGAACGTCCGCCCTTTCTTCAAAAAATAGAAGAAAACCCGTTGAGTACTTCATTGATAGATTGAACGTTGTGAGCAGGGCTTATGTTTAAATGTTATTTGAACATCTCGTCATGCGCTCGTTGAAGTTCGATTTCTAATCCCCAATCCACTGTCTGTCCAACAAAGCATCGTGCGCAGTTCTCCATCCATTTGTTTACCATTGTAGGAAACTGTGACAGTTACTTTGCTAACAGGCCTAATTATGTTACCCGAGTAGGACCGAAAACAAGCATTTGAACTTTAAAGATAAGTCTCGCTTTAGTTCGTTAAAATTTTTTCGGAGAGCAAAGAAAATTTTGCTCCGGAGTCCACCTCAAAACGTTGGCGTTTGCTGAATATAAAGTTGCTGGAACTTAAAGTCTGATTTGATTTAGAAAGTTCTCGACTATCAATTTTCGAAGCTTCTAGAGCCATAGCCTTGGATTATTTCATTGAAAGTTGAAAGATTTGACTGTAATATTTGTTCCCAAGCCAATCGTCACGAAGACCACGAATAAACTGGAGCTCGAAGAAATACATCGGAGATTGTATTAATTTTTCGCATTCGCATTTGATCGTAAATTCACAATCAGCTAGATCGCGTTGGAGTGAGGCAACAAAATCCGCTATAGACGGACCATTTTTTGGTATATGTTCTTAGGAACAAGCATTTGAATGAGCACTTTGATAAGTTCGAGATCGAGCACTTAATAGCATGCTCTCTTTATGCAATTTTGGTTTTTATGGGTTTTTCATTTCTTATTCCATTTCGAAAATAATGTAAAATTATTAGAGGAAGCATACGTGCGAGGAGGCAGCTCATAACATTAATTCTTCTGTTTTATTCTATAATTTTTTTTTTATAAATCAATTATAAAATTTAAATTTTCTAAGATTTTCTAAAATGACTTTGTTTAGTCATTTTTTCCAATTGAAATTTAGATGGAATTCAACAAGGCCTCTATGTGATTGAGAAAACCCATTCGACATGCTTTCAAAACACCTGCGCTAAGACCCGTACTGTTAAGAAAGTATAAATGGTGTTGAAGCTGCCAAACCATTCTGAAACCATATAGAGAACAATTATTTAACATTTTTTTGTGGCCAACATTTTCGGTCGATTTCAAAGAAATTGTACATAATGCAGTGGGTATCGAATGAAACTTTGGAAAAATTTGAATGCAGCTGTTCCTCCTTTTAAGGTTTCAGCAACCTAAACAAATATTTTAAAAAAATCGATTTTGGAACCATATAAGCATATATATATAAACCATTTTTTACACGATAACTGATATATTTTTGCACCAAGGTCTGAGGATTGAATATCTTGTACAGAATTCTAAATTTGTAAGACCAAACTTAAAGGGGAGAAAGAGGGACATTTTTCAAAAAACACATATGAAGCTGTAACTCTTCATTGCGGAAAAAAAAATTTTATATTTGGTCAAACATGTATTTAATATCGTCATTTTCATAGCTTCAAAATATGGGAAACGGAGAAACCCTGTTTTTTCGTGTGTAGCACCTACACTATTTTGTATGCACAGTCACTTCAAGAAAATACTACAGCATACTTTGAATTATTACCACACTATTGCCTTGACAACTTTTTTCGTCAGGCTAACCGTTCGATGGTTCCCTACATTGAAAATATCTATTTGTACAAACTTTTTAATGCGTTATGCTTTTAAAAGTATTAACCGATTTAATTAAAATTTTATTGTATTGTTCACCAAATAAACGAGCCAACCAAGAGCCCTATTTTTCAAACAATTGTTGCTGTATCTCTTTAATTTTAAATTTATTTTTAAGTATAAGCTCAAAGTACGACTAAAAGTGTGACAAAAAAAATTTTAAGCAGTTTATAATCTTAATTTAAGTTTTTAAAAGGATTAATCTGAAATAAAATGTTTCTTTCCCGAATAAGAGTTTTACGATTTCTCAACAAAATCTTTCTTTTGAAGGAAAAACATATACAAAGTCAAAAAATTAGCTCAATGTCCAACAATTTAGTTATAGGTTTACGTAATTAGCCTTATAGTGTAAAAGATATGCCACTTTAAATGTAGCATTTTGAGTAAAATCCTCTTCTTAACTTGCTGTAGAACAACTAAATAAATAAATTAATATCATTTTCCTTTTTTTTTTAATGGTAAGAGTCTTCTTATACATTTTGGTAAAGGATATGGGTAGATAGCCTTAAATTTTCAGGTTAAGGGGAGAATAGGAAGTAATTCCATGATCCAGATTTTAGCAGATATAAAAACCGGTTTCGAGAAATCGACCATCTATATGTATTATATATATTTATATATTGTATGTATTTATATTATACGTATGTATATAAACCCCATATAAATACATATATGTGTTTATATATTATTATTATTATTATTATTATTATATAGTTGGTTACATATATATATATATTAATAGCAGAGTTATAAATATATATTATTATATATATATATATTATTACGTATTAATTTATTTCTCCAGGCTGCATAACACACACAATGTAAGTTTACTCTATATAAAAAAAAAAATTGATATGTATATATTATTATTATGTATTATTATTATATATTATTATATATATACATATATATATATGAATACATATATATACATATATGTAAACATACATCAATATATATACATACATATGCTACATATATTATTATTGCACATTGGTTGAAGCTACTATATTGGTTATGGTTATTATAGTTGTTATTAAAGCATATATTACTGGCTGGCTGGATCCATTATTATAACATTGGTTGGTTATACAAACACATAAGGCTGGATGGAACCATATTGATATATTGCTAAGAATATAGAAAAGAGTTATTTATTTCGCTATTATTACACATGGCACTATATTATTATTATATGAAGGATGTATATTAGCATATGACTTATTAAATGCCATTATTATTATTGGCATATTATTATATTACGTAAATAGCATACAGATATTGGTTATTATTGTTGCTATTACATTATTATTGGTTGGTTATTATTATTACATGCATATTATATTGCTATTGGTTATTATTGGTTATTATTACACATATCACAAAAATCTATATAAAGTACCATCTGGAAACCGAAAGTAACCTGATGAATGGAGGAACGCCTCATCCAATCCCATTACATAAGAATGGTGACAGAACAGATGTTAACAACTACCGTGGAATCTCCTTACTTTCAGTTGCGTACAAAATTTCCTCTCAATGCCTATTAGACCGAGCTCAAGAACAGTTAGAACACACAGTGAATATCAGGCCGGATTCAGGACTGGTAGATCTTGCGCGGAACAAATACTAAATTTGAAACTAATCTTGCAAGACAAAAGATATATAAAAAGACGTTGTATAATATGTTCGTTGACTTTAAAAAAAGCTTACGATTCGATTGACCGCGAATCCCTTTTTCAAATTCTCAGAGAACAGGGTCTAGACTTGAAAACTTTGGCACTAATCAAAGAAACACTGACTGACACTAAATCAAAGTTAAATTTATGGGAGAGGTTTCGGATTCATTCGAAATTGAAACGGGAGTTAGACAGGGTGATGGTCTGTCCACTGTTATTTAATTGCGTTTTGAAAGGGTAATTCAGGAATGGCGGAACAAGAAAATGAAAAATAATGTGGATGATTCAATCAAGTTAGGGAAGAACCAGCATGGGATTGACTGTTTGGCTTTGCTGATGACCTGGCAATTTTGTCGCGTGACATTGCGACTGCCGAAAGGCAAATCGAAATCTTAAAAATCGCTGAGAGGGTAGGACTACAGATTTCATTCGAAAAACAGAATTTATGACAAACCTGAAATCTGTTAAAACACTTGAATACAACTTACGGTAAAATTAAGAGGTCTCAATTTAGATACCTTGGAGAAATTCAGGAATCGGGACTCGAAAAGGGTGCTAATGCTGTCCGGTGCCAAGGACGACTAATGCTTTAGATTAACTCAGGACGTTTACAATAAAGATCAATTTCTAAATTTGCAAAACTTAGGCACTACAACACAGTTATTAAACCAGAATGTTTGTATGCAGCAGAAACATTGGTTCTGAATAGAAATCAGATTTAGATCGTATACAAAAAGGGAAAGGAAAATATTAGGAAAATATTAGGCCCGATTATTACTGAACCACACATACAGACTTCGAAGTAATAAAGAAATAGGAAATATGCTGACATACATTCTGACATAAGGAAAAAGGAGACTAGGTTTACGGACATTAAAGAATGGCACCGTCAAGACTGACAAGACAAAATTTAGAATTTTATGAAACTCGAAGCAGGGCCAAAATAGAAACAATAAGATGGATTGCAGCAGTTAAGGAAGCGAGAGCAGCGGTATCATCAAACGGATGTTTATGACAGAAAAATATTTTAGAAAATTATATAACTGGAGGTTGACCAAATGGAAGTAACAAAGGACGAGGAGGCTGGACTGATGAACCAGGCCATTCCAGAAAGGATGAAGTAATGGAGCCTGCGAAGGGGCTAATGTGCTGCGGCGGCGATGTAGCGTCGGATAGGTCAGTTCCCGTGGATAATAAATAATATATATATGCATATGCTCATATATATATATTAATATATATATTTATTTATATATTAGCGCAAATGAACAAACCGAAATGGTCAGAGATTGGTTGAAACATGCAAGACATTTAATCTTAAATATCAACCCACTTCAAAAAATTACCTATAAGCAATAAAAGTGGTGGAGTCCCAATTATTTCTCGGCCGACAGTAGAGATTGAAAAAAAGCATTTAGAATAACAATATAAAAACTTTTATAAAACCTGCAAAACCAAACTAAATGGTTATCAACCACAAAGTTTATGCTTTAAAAAGGCAGACGGAATCCTGGCTTCTATTCGAAACCTATTTCGAAAAATTTTCCAAAACCGACCATAAATTTCTACCACTTCAGACTAATACAGCTAGCCCAACTCCTGTGTCCTAATAAAATCGAAATAGCAAAACATATTAAAAGACTAAAAAAAAAGCGCCAGTGAGGACAAATTATAGCAGAATTTTAAAAGAAGCAGGGTCTAATACTGTAAGAAACGAATGGAAGACCACCCTATCCATTCATTTCATAAAAATGGTGACAACAGATTTCAACAATTACTGTGGAACCCCTTTATTTCGGTTGCTTAAAAATTCTCTCTAAATGCCTGTCAGACCGGGCTCAAAAACAGTTAGAATACAATATTTGTGAATGTAAGGCTGGTTTCAGGCCTGGAAGATCTTGCGAAGAACAAATACTAAACTTGAAAATAATCTGAAGACATCAAAAGATAAATAACAAAAGCGTTGTATGCACATTCGTTGATTTTAAAAAGCTTACGATTCATTTGACCGCGAATGCCTTTCAGATCTAGACTTCAAAACTTTGGCATTATTTAAAGAAACTCTCACTGCCATCAAATCAGAAGTTAAATTTATGAAAGGGTTTTAGATTCATTTGAAATTAAAACGGGAAGTAAGCCAGGGGATGGTTTGTCCCTCTGTTATTTAATTGGCCTTTGGAAAAGATAATTCAAGAATGGCAGAAAGAAATTGAAAATAATGTGGATGATTCTATCGAAATAGAGAACTAGTATTAGGGTTGGCTGTTTGGCTGCGGCTGCCGAAAGGCAAATCGAAATCTTTAAGGATACGCTGAGAGGTGGGACCACAGAATTTATTCAGGACGAATTCATGACAAACCTTCAAAATACTTAAACACAACGTACGTAGTCCATCAACTTAGATACCTTGATGAAGTTATTCAGGATACGGGACTCGAAAAGGGTGCTACTGCAGTCCGATGCCAAATGACGGCCAACGCTTTCAGTCAATTTCTAAATATGCAAAACTTAGCACTACAATACAGTTACAAAGTCAGAATGTTTGTATGCAGCAGAAACTTTGTAATTGAATAGGATATGAGATTTAGACCACTGAGAGTGAAAAGAAAATTATTAGGAAAATATTAGGTCTGATTATTACTAAAACACACACACATACAGACTCCGAAGTAGTAAAGAAATAGGGAAATATACTGAAAAACATTCTGATATAAGAAAAAGGATCTTTATGATAAAAAATATTGAGAGGAAAATTAAATGACTGCAAATTTGACCAAAGGAAGCAACAAAAAAGACGGGAGTGAGCTGGACTGATAAAAAGCTGTTTACGTGACGGGGTGGCGTTAATGTTATTTGCGTGGTCCGTTAGTCCTTCACGTAAATAATAATAATAATAAAAATATTATATATATATATATATATATATATATATATATATATATAAAATTTATATATATATATATATATATATATATATATATATATATATATATATATATATATATATATATATATATATATATATAAATACTTATTATATTCAATATATAGGGCGAAAAAGGTGGACTGGTTTGAAACGTTGATAATTAGTGTCCTAAAAACAAATCCATATTTGGATTGAAATTTTCTGTCCAACATTTCGAAACAATTCAAAATTGTCGTAATTTTCTGGTTGCATTGTGACATAACTATCTGCTGACCGATCAATTTGACGTGACTCAAACGAGCATACATCAAACAAAAGGTAGAAATGATGGGAGCTTAAGAATAACCAGACAAATGGAAGGTCCCAAACAGTGACCCATATATGCTGAAAGGAAATCAAATGTCTTGCGTCGTTGATGGCGTACGTGACAATCTAGTAGTCCATGAGATTCTTGATTCATTGCTATCATCAACTTATTGGAACGGTTAGGCGGAAACAGATGATACCCTTCGAAATCAACTACATAGTGTTAGCAAAGAAGAATATAGCTTCTATGGATAAGTTTTAGCTTCAACGTATCAATTATCTTGGACATTGCGCTTTGATAAAGTAAACTATTTGGCCATCCGTTTTATGTACGTACATACAGACAATGGGTGCTTTACGTCCTTTCGAAACAAAATTTACTCAGGTTATTGTCAGTTACGGGTTCTATGTGATAAAATAATTAAAATATCTAAACTGAACATTTTGAATAGGCAGTGTGACTGAGTCTGCAAAACTAAATCATTCGCTATCACTTTTCATTTCAGGGATAGTGTTCTTATTTTATACGGTTATATATTTATATATATGTATAAAATTTATATAAATATATATATATATATATATATATATATATATATATATATATATATATATATATATATATATATATATATATATATATATATATATATATATATATATATATATATATATATATATATTATAATAGTAATTACTTAACTATTTTATAATTAATAATTTTATAATTAATTATTTTAAATAAAATTAACAAAATAAAATTAAAACCAAAGAAACAACTCACATGACTTATTATTCTTATATGCAGTGCACTGACAAATTAGATTTGAAAACCGATGGATTTGAAGATTTTGAACTATTAAGCTACTAACCTGTAAGAAGTTTGCCTTGCATACGGTTTCAATCGATCACCGGCAGCATTACAGCTATTATTGCATTTTGATTTATCCATAGCAGAGTCAGCAGAGGCGGCGGGGCCGACGGTTTTAACATACGTCATTTGTTTGAATTTTTTAGTCGTTGCAGATGTTATACGATCATCTCGTATTAAATTAGATTTATCTTCGTTTAGTCGGAGTTCATGTTGTTCTAGTTCCTTAGCAATGAGACTATCCTCATTATCAAAATTATTAAAATCACTTTTTGTAAAATTTTTTCGAACGATGATTGTATATCGAAATCGTAGCGCTGAATTAAACGCTCGCGCGCATATCGCATATGATCATGAATCATCTGATTCAGCAGAAGCACTCGGCACTCGGCATGAAGATAAAGTTGCAAACTGCTTGCCGTCATGGTTTCAATTGTGAATCCGAGTTGATTTCAATTTTTTAAATAAATGTTTAACCTTTTCTTGATTTAATTTTTCAATTCGATAAATTTATATATTACTAAACTATAATTTATGCCACAATATTTTTATTCGCGTTTTATTCACAATTTTATGATTATTTTTCACAAATTCCATTTCATAATTACAATAAAAAACAAAAACTACCAATTGTAAGTAAACTATTCGTAATCTCACGAAACTCCACGACGACGTCCACTGAGCCCGATTGCCTGGTACTGTGACCTGTGAGTTAGAATTTGTGAATGTGAAATGTGAATATGGGATGGTGGAATCGAACACTGAACAAAAGAAAAATATATTTTACGATGCGACTGCGACTGTCTCTCATACTGTTTTGATAAGCCTGTTTGAATATAACTACACACACACACAACACTCCAGTTCGTATAAATGTTGAATTGAACAAGTAAAAAATGAAATCGCTCATACTGACCAGCCCGAAGAAAGGAGAATAACACAAAAGGTAATATTAGGATTTGAATTTTACTGTACTTTCGCTTTTGGGTTAAATTGTGGTCGAATCAGCAACTTGTTTTCTCTCTCTCTCTATTAGACGTAGTTGCAACGATTGGTTTTTACGTTTCTTCTTTCGCCACTCAGAATGGCTGCATAAGTTTTGTCGTAGAAGTGTAGTAAAAAGTATGATACAGTAACGTTATACTTTTTAGTTAAATTTTTGGTGAAATCTTTTTTTATAATAATCTTCTGTAGTTTGGTGGATTTGCAAAAAAAAAAAACGCTACCTATTGCAGTGAAGTACACAATCAAACTTCTCAAAATATCTCAAGTTTTAGTTTGACATCAAGAATCAAACATAATCCATAACTTTTATATATATATATATACTATCATATATATATATATATATATATATATATATATATATATATAATCATATATATATATATATATATATATATATATATATATATATATATATATATATATATATATATATATATATATATATATATATATATATATATATATATATATATATATATATATATCTTTCATAGAATGAACCAAAAACATAAACGACCAAATCAATTTTCAATATTTGTAAGGCCTATCAAATGTTAAGCATTTACTTTGTTTGCAGTTACAGGTGTCCTCAGGTTCTAAGGAAAACTATATCAAAACAATTTTGTACGACGAACTGTTCCAAAGCTATGGATCTTTGAAAATTTCGATGCTTTTAATAGCTCTATGGAGTTCGAAGATTATTCTTTTTATTTTCTTTTTTGCTTGTATGGAGAGCGATTTACAGGGTATTTTCAGTCACTAGCAACTTAGTGCACGTTTTAGCTTAGTAATTCCCTTTAGTTACCTAGGATTGCTGTATAATCCTACTCTATATCTGCGATATTAACCTTAAGGCTTATGTTTTTTTGAGTCTGCTTTTCATTAGATATGATGTTGTGCTAATTATACCATTTGACCCTCATTTAGAAATGGTAATGGTTTTCCAATAACACTACTATTAGAGGCAAATAGTGTCTCAGCTGGAACCATTAATTTTGATCAAAATACACGTTTCAATTGCATTAAGGCTAACCTTTTAAAACTACTAAACCCGATTTTCGTTAACTGGATTATTATATTTTAACTAATTTTTTGTACAAACTATTTGATAAATAATAACGTTATTTTCGTTCACCTAAAATAAATAAAATTATTATCTGATACATTCACATCATTTCAATTCATTGAATTGAATTTGTAATTAAAATTTTTTATCTTAAATTTGTTCCATGTTTGGAAATAATTAACTAACATTTTCATTGCCTACAGATTTTCCTTTTGCGCATAATAAATATATTGAAAACATTAAATAAAAACAATGGCGTGATACTTTTAACAAAATGTGAACAAAAAAAATCATAACGGATTTAAATTGGCTTTCATAGAAATCTGCTATGCTTAATTTCGCTTCTTTTTCCAAAAACCACACACAGTCTTTTAGTTGCCAAGAACAACAACGGACTTGATGACGTCGACTTGAATAATTTCCATATAAAAGGCAATTTTTGAACACCGTCATTTATTTATTCATTTCCTTTTAGACAATTGCTTTTACATGATAATAGTTTTTCTTAACATACCTAACAGTATTTTTCTAAGAATTCCTTCTTTGGGATATAGATTGTTCTATATTTGAATTAAATGCAGTTATTTAATAACATTATTAATTTGTCAAAAGTTTCGTTTCAGATTCCGAGTTTTGGTTTTTTTTTTGTAATTTTAATTTTAATTTTAAGGTTTAAACAGTATTTAAATATTTACAAGTATTTACAATGATAATGACAAGAAGGTGAAAATTTACAAGAGAAACTAGTGTTACATATATTATACATTTTTTGCCTTGAGCAAGTGTGAAAAGATTCAGGGCCCTATTGTGCTGTGCTATATACCGGCCGATTGCTTGCTGTGTTTCTAGCCCTCCTGTGATAAAACATGAGCTCCCCAGCGGGATTGTACATTGTCCCATCATGAAGTATTTTAAAGTTTAGAGGCGAAAAGTATCTCCCCAACGAGCCACTTGATTGCCTCACCGTCCGATGAACCAACTCATTATTCATATTACCAATTTCTTCAAAAAATTTCCTCGCAGTGTTAATTAAGAAAGCGTCCAGTCTTGTCAGTCCACTTTCCTCATATATCCTCTTGTTACTTACCTTCCTGATTTGTCCGTCAGGTTGTATCGTTTGGTATAGTCCTGTGCAAGTTCTTATGCAACGTCTTTCAAACACCCGTAGTCTTTCCATCTGGTGGGATGAGATGCCAAACCACACCGGGAAGGCATATCCAATTATTGGCCTTATTAGCTGTTTGTAACATATAATTTTTATTCCTTTGTCCAGTCGTTTGGCACCCCAGGAGTTTTGTAATTTTGTACGTATTTTTTTTTGCTTTGTCCAGTATTTTGTCAATATGTCTGTTGAATGTGAACTTTTCGTCGAATGTTATCCCTAAGTATTTCATCTCCTTAACATTGGTTATACTAACTGCATTTATTTTAATGTCCGGCACATGTAGTCTGTTATTACGTATTAAGAGCTTTCTTGTTCCTGTTATTTTAATTACCGAGCATTTTTCCTCGTTTATTGCAAGTTTCCATTGTTTAAGATAATTAGATAGTGTAGTCATGTATTCGTTGAGTAGTCTAGTGGATCCCTTTAGAATTTTTTAGAGTGAAACACAAGAATGTCGTCCGCGAATGATAGTAGCTGTACGTCCCCAGGTGGTTTTGGCAAGTCAGAGAAAAAATGTTGAATATTATCGGGCCAAGGATGGAGCCTTGGGGAACTCCCGCAGCCACCGATCTAGTTGTAGAGCTAACTCCATCCAATGTAACGTAAAACTGTCTGTCTGTTAGGTAGCTATGTATAATTTTGCATAATTGTTTGCCAAAGTTGAGTAGTCTAAACATTTTGAATGTCACCCCGTCTGCCCAAACGGTGTCAAAAGCTTTCCGTATGTCAATGCCTATGGCAATAGTGGCCTGTCTTTTGTTGAGGTAAGTCGCTATGTAGTCAGCGAATACTGTTAAAGCGTGTGTGGTAGAGTGTCCCTTTCTAAATCCAAATTGTTCCACTGCGAGGATCCCCTTTCATCAGCCTCAGTCCTAAGTCTCCGAGAGATGATGCTTTCATACACCTTGCTAATACATGATAGCAGTGAGATCGGTCTGTAGCCCAATGCAGATTGTGGATCACTTTTCGCCTTCAGAATTGGGACCACTCTAGCCACCTTCCATTTCTTGGGCATATAGCCATTATTGCTAATGTGGTTGAACAGAATCGCAAGGTGTTCCGAAAAGAATAAGTTGGTTTTTTAAAAGATAATTTGGTAAGTCGTCACTACCACAGCTCTTTTGTTGTTTTTGTTCCCTATTAGTTCTGTCACGTCGTGCGCATCTACAAATAACTCATGTTCAGAGTTCAGGTTCAAAAATTCAGTGTGGAATGGTCCGACAGCAGTTAAGGTATCATCGAATTCAACAAGCCTTTCGTCACCCCTAAGTTGTTGTATGTTGTTAGTAACGTCTCGTTCCCAGTTTGGCTATCCTATCAACTGTGGCCCTATGATTTTTTCAAAATTAAGTGCAAGTAGGTCAAGTTTTTTTTTTGTATCCGTTATGATAATGTCTCTCTCATCTTTTAAGTCAGGTAGATGTACTCGTCTGTTGCGTCCGGTCATGTTTCCCAGCCTCCTGAAGGTTGAGTTGTCCATTCTGATACGTTCAAGGGTGTCCTGCCATTTTTGTGTCTCATAGCTTTTAATTTGTTCTGAGATGATAGTGCCCAGCCTCCTAGAAATCGATAACAGCTGCGTCCGTATCCCGGATCAACTGCTCTGTGTGCTGCGCGCCTAATGCGTCTTTTTCTTCAATGTTGTTCAAGATGTTTTGAGGCAGAACAATTGGATTTGCACACGTGACACTAACCCGCGGCACGGCCACCTCCAGGGCCACTCTGATGGCAGCTTCCAAGTGCTCAACCGCCTCATCTATTTCCTGATTCGTAATGCTTCGATTTCTAGGGATTTGTCTAAGTTGCAGTTCTTGTTCTAGTGTGTTATTAAATAAGTCAACGTCCGTTTTGCTGTAGTTGAGAAAAGTCTTAGGCGGTTGCTTGACCAGCGAATCACAAGTCACGATCATTTCAACCGCCATGTGGTCCGATTCATAGTAACGCGTCGAAAGAAAATTTGGGAAGTTTGAGTCAAATTTTACATTTATTTCAGAGGTGGCCATGAACATGTCTATATAAGAAGCCGAGTGTGAAGTAATGCGGGTAGGATCGCGCGTGGGTATTATTTCCAAATTTGGTGTCGTTCTGAGCCAGTCATTTAGTATTCTGCCATTTGTATTGTAGTTGTTATCCCCAGGCGGCGTGTCTAGCGTTAAGGTCCCCACCCATTATTGCCCCCGGGCCCAGTTTAGACAAGATTTGGTCGAGCTTCACGCCACTAAGAGCCATATTTGGTGGATTGTATATTGCCGCAAACGATATATGGCCTCCCCACGAAGTGCCACCTTAACAGCCGTAACCTCCATTTTCGTCATTCGTAGGTCAATTCTGTCATACTTAATGTCATGTCGTAGTAATATGGCAGTTCCACCACCACTTGTCAACCCGGTTCTGTCGAACCATGTTGTAGCCTGCAAATGAAATGTTGTGTTTTGGTCCGAGTTTGTGCTCCGCAATCATGCAGATGTCTGGTCTGTATTTTGTCAGAAAAATGTTGAAATAGTGACGCTTTTCCCTAGAGATAAGCGAATTTACGTTGATGAAAATGCATTTGATGTCTCTAGTCATCGCAGCACAAATTAAAGAAGAGTTCAAACATTGCTTTGGTTTTCATATTGTCGTCTTTAAGATTCTTGTAGTGGTCTTTAAAGTCCCTAACCCTGCTTACACAGGTTAATAGGTCTTTTCGAATAAACCCTTGCATTCTTTATTAATAAAGTCTTCGTTGGGTCTGTTGTTTGTCACACGAGTTACGTTAGCATAGCTCCGGTCCGTCGTAAATGGAGCACTTGCGATGCTACCAGCTGTACGTGGGATGGTTCTTGATTGTTTAGTAGTTCTATTTTCTTTCATTCTTTCTATTATCGCCATTCTTTTAGGGCAAGCCTTATTCGATGCTGTGTGTCCTTCAATATTGCAGTTTACACATCTAACCTGCCTTCCCATTACACTGGTCAAATTACCTGTTTCCTCGTTCCTAGTCACGCAGTCCTTGTCATTTAGTCTTTTGGTGGGATCTCACATTTGCCTGGTCCGTGTCCTTGTCCACATTTAACACACCTGTAAGGCATGTTGCAGTTTCTAGCAGAGTGGGTGAAGCGCTGACAATTTTACATTGTCTTACTTCGCCACTCTTTAGTTTTTCGAGTGACGCAACAGCCTAGTATGTATTTAATTTTTAAAAATTCTGTAACGTCCGAGTCCCTTGTCATTTGTATAAGGTAGGTCTTGTAGCCCATTTTTCTTAAATTAATAATTTTTAAATTGATGCTAAGAGATATGAGATAAGCTATAATGTCCTCTGGTTCATAGGAGGGTAACAATTTTTAATGACAAAACTGTGAGGTCTTTCCTCCTCAATAGTGTATGTATAGAAATTTATGCCTAGGCTTTTAACGTAATCAACTATTTTTTAAAATCCTCCACAAAAAGGATTTAATGTGTGTAAGGTTTTATTTTTTATGTCGAACGCGAAATTACGGTGTTTTAAGACACGTTCTAAGTTTGCCTCACCTCAAACATTCAACCCGTAGCACACAATATCAGGCACTCTAAATTTTCTCCTCACACTTACCTCTTTATTCAGGTTTTGATTCGATGTTATTTTGAAGTTCACCGTCGATACTTGGCTGCTCAGATTTTCATTCTTCATTTGGTATGGGTTGCTTGCCATACTTGTGTTGGCATCGTTCATAGTCATGGAGTACGGTAAATTATCCTCTTTCTAATAATTTCACAATTCTGCTTTTTGTCTGCTGCTAGTGGAGGCCTAATTATCTGAGAGGGAGGTTTTGACATAATCGTCACATTTTTGAAATGCTCCGATAAAGTATCTTGCAGGTTTGGCATTTTAGGTAGTGGTAGTACCGGGTATTCTTTTTGCTATCATCTGTTTCCATCGCCTCAGAATTTTTGTGCATGTCATAACTGCGGTTATTTGATATTTTGCGTTTCTTTGTTGACTCCGCATTAGTATTTATTTGGTTTTCAGTTATTTCAATTGGATCGCTGGAATTTATCTCTGGGGTAGCAGAATTAGAGGATGCGGTTATCTTTTTCAATTTAGTAAGCTCTTCCTCTAGTTTCTTGTATCTTGTCATCAGATCTTCGAACTTCGAACACATTTGTTTGTATTTCATTTTGTTGTATTCTACTGTGAGCTGCTTTTGATTTTTTGGTGTTTTTGTATCGCTTGCACCCTTGCTTCGATTTCGTTCGCCCGGCTTGGACGTCGGCATTTTACTGCAGATTGAGTTTGATGTGGTTATGATGGATATTGGTATACCAGACCCTAATTTGTTTGCTGTTTCAGATTTTATTTGCGATGCATTTTCAACAATGAATGATTCTGGCTTCAGGACAGCGTCGTCACTTAAAATAGCAAAGCTGTTGCTTGCTAGTGACGAGTCAGCCATGGCCAAATTTAGTTTTGGCTCTTTAACCACTATTGAGTGCTGTTTAGACAATCCAGGTGTTTTGCAATTGAGAGGAAAACAACAAAGATTAAATGGGCTTGCTCTATTAATATTCATAGAGATGTGGAGATTGATGAAGAAAAAGATTGAACTGTTCGCAAATCAATCAAACAGAAGACTTGAGTTTATTGTTTAAGACCTACAAAATTGACACATAAATTTGGTGAAAAATATGTAAATATAAATATAAATAAAAAATAACTTCTTTTGATTTGTGGTAATCATAAGTTTCGTAGGTAAGTTCGAAGATTAAAAGCTCAAACTCGTGAATTGCCTCTACCAAATTGGAGCTCTAGATCCGCGCCTGTTTGTGGTAAATGTATGTATGATTTTGTATCAATAGTTGTCTTTAATAAAATATTCGTTAATTAGAATCACACAACTGTAGTAATTTTAGCGAAAAACTTTACTTTGACTAAAATCAGTTATTGGTAAAACAATTTTTTTCGAGTGAACTTAGTGCTGATGTTTTAGTGACAATATGGGCCGGTTTTACAATTAAGATTAATCTAAATAAAAAGTTAATGCGAAAATGAAGTTTAAACCTTAAGTTTAAACATGCTTTACACCGGAAAGTTTTCCTGATGAAAGTCGGCCATCCGGTTACCCACAAGAAAATGTAAGTTGCCATTAAAAAAAATGTGTGCTTCGACAAGTGGCAGATGCGAGACTACATTTAGTGAAAAGACAACTCCAACAGAGCTGTCAATAAAGCGATCAGAGCATAGCAAAAGAATGAAATATTTTGAATTAAAAATTGAAAAACTTAAAACTGAGCTTGAAAATTTTTAAAAAAGGTATTGAATTCTTCTTATTATTTATTTATTTATTTTAACTTCGTTTTACTGCTGGGGAGTGGGCATAATTTCATTCTCCAAAAACATTATAATTGCAGCGCAATTTGTACCAACTTCATCCAATGATTGGATGTTTACATTTTCAACAAGCAAAGTGTATTGACATTTCTTCACTAAAATAATCAAGAGGTGAGTATGTACTTATCATTTTGCTCGCAGCAAACGTATGTGTAAATTGCAGTTTCTACTATAACCGTTTGCTCTGCGCCCAATTTAAGGTATAATCTTAACGTCAATACTGGAAAGCACCGTTTCCATAACCCGAAACTTCTTTCTATTGGTTTTTGTACCAATATTTATTAAAGCACGGTGTGCCGCATATCAGCAGGTGAGAAAAGTTGTCATAATTGCTTGACAGCCTCTATCAGCCATTTTATATAGTCCCCATACTCCCCGGAACCGAATCTTAAAGCGATTTTTGAATCATGGCAAGAACCTGGCCATCGAGCAACTATGTCTAATATTTTAAATCCGCACTGCACATTGAAAGAAGAAGGAACATTTTCTGTTGTGGATGATTTCTCCGGTTTCTCCAACTAACATTTTATTTAAAAGAAAGTGCGTAACTGTAAAATAAATTCAAAAGGGTTATTGTAGCTTGATAAAAGTATATAGAACTCTACAAAAGTCTTGAGAACCGCTGCAAAGACAAAAAAGTTCGCCACGCTTGTTTTTTGTCACTTTAGTTGTGAGGAAATTTTGTGAATTCATAACGCAGCATACATCTTTATATACGCCACAAAACCACAATTTTCTATAAGCATACCTCTGTTAGCATAAAACCGAAGTGCAAGCAAAACCATTGTTTCTGATGATAGGGCATGGTTCCTGAAATGATAATTATTTAATATAAATAGTATTAAATTCAAATAAATGTTCTTACCACTTTATGTTGTGTTGATTTTAGGTTTTATTTAGCATAAAATTATTTTTTGACGTTTTTCTTGATAAGGCGGAACCGCTTATAAAAGAGAATCTAACTCATCTCAGGACTTGAAAAAAGAACAAATCAGAAATCCTCCCATGCTTCTTGCCAAACAAGAACAGTAAAGCAGTTCTTTTAGTCTTATCTTCACATCACGTTCAACAAAATCACGTGGAGTCGGGAAAACTTATGAGGATTACAGATCATCTGTGTAATGGAGGCGTGGATAAGATTGACAAAGTGTTCAACTTGTAAAGCCGCAAACACGAAGTTGGTCAATAGCAATATTTTATAGAATTCCTGAAATAATAAGCATAAACGTTTTTTGGCTGCGTACCAGACATGTCAAATATTTATTTAAAACATTCTCGATTTGTCCAATCTGTTTCGTTGGGCGCGATGTAAAATGTAACTGCTGATAGAATATCAAATATAATATCAGGCGCTATGCAAAAACTTATACCTTCAAAAATAAAATCTTCAAAACCTAGACAGGACTTTTCTATACGTTGAATGCAAATCGGCTAAAATTTCAAAAGATCAAGCCTATAGGACTTTTCAACAAACTCAACTTCGGAAAATAAGACTGCACATAGTTCTGAAATGATTATAATTCCCTAATTAACAGGGCCCATTTTGAATATGACCAATCTTTAAGACAAAAATTTAAAATGTCCATCTGGCGGGAATTTATTTGGTCGATGGCCAAAAAAATCAAAATACTTATTCCTCATCAATACCCAATCTTATTCATAACCACAAGGACTTTACGGGATCTGTTGAGAAAGCTAATCTTCTTGCTTCCACTTTGCGTCTAACTCTACTATTGCACATGCAAATCGAACTCCTCCCACTCTCCCGCGGGTCGAACAATCCATGAGGGCCAGATCCGCTTCAGAAAGAGTGGTAGCAAAGATACTAGGAAGCTTGAACGTGAAAGTCTTCGGGCGCAGATGTCATCTCGTCTAGATTTGTGAATGTGCTTTCTCTGGCAGGGCCCTTTAGTAGACTGTTTCACTTTTCTTACTTTACAAGTGTTTTTCCAGAACGTTGGAAAGTGGCTCTTGTACAGTCTGCGAAGAAGAAGGGAAGTTCTTCCTCGGTTTCATCTTATAGGCCTATTGCCCTCACCTCGATTTTATCTAACGTAATGGAAACCATTATCAATCAGCGTCTTATGAAGTATTTAAATGAAAACGGACTAATAACTGACCGTCAATATGGATTTCAGGGCGGGAAGATCAACAGGGATCTTCTCACCTACTTAACCGAAAAATGGACCAAATCTACAAACTTTCTGGGAAAGTGGTGTTGTCGCTTTAGATATTTCTGAGGCATTTGATAGAGTATGGCATGATGCTCTTTTATCAAAAATTTATTCTTTGGGAATAAATAGGTCTCTTTGTTCAATGGACTAAACTTCTTATTGGGTCGAAAATTTCAGGTTGCTTTGATGGTTTTAGGTCTACCTCTCATTACACAAACGCAGGAGTCCTCAGGGATCGGTTTGTCACCCACCCTTTTCCTCATTTTTATTAATGACCTTCTCTCAGCCACTTCTAATAAAATTCACTCCTTGCTGATGACAGTACGCTTAGCTCCACATATGAATTTCCTAATTTAAAGACCAACTCGTCTATTGTGGAATCGAAACGTAGGGAAATGTTCGATTCACTTGCACTAGACCTCGACACAATTATTGAATGGGGAAACAAAACCGCATGGAATTCAACTCTTGAAAGACACAGCACTGCCTCCTCTCTTGTAAGAAAAAGTTGCTTCTCGGCAGCTCTTAATGAATGGTGCACCATTAGTGGGGAAGAAAGTTTCAGTTCTTGGCATGGGGTGTGTGGGGAGCTGCGTTGGAATGAACATGTCTTTAAAATGCTTCTAGGGCTTGGATTTCTTAAGCGATGTAAAAGTATTTTTCCCACCGGACTTGGCTACTATTTTATAAGGCATATATTAGACCAAAGATGGAGTATAATTCTATTGTTTGGGCAGGCGCTGGAATAACTTCTTTCTTTTCTTGACAGGGTCCAAAGGAAAGCTTTTAGGCTTATCGGTGATTTGAATATTACTAAAGATGCAGTCTCTGGAACATCGTAGGAATGTCTCATGCCTGACTACTTTTTACCGTTACTACAACGGCCGCTGTTCTTCTGAGTTGAGCGAATGTATCCCTCCCAAGCACATTCCTACGAAATACCCGCCTGGCTTTTCCTCTCATGAACACAGTCTTCAACTGCTTCCACTTCGAACCGAAAAATTTAAAATTCATTCTTCAACCGCACAGCCAGGATGTGGAACAACCTAACTGGCTTTGATTTTCGGGTAACTACAACCTGCAACTTTTAAGACCGTGTAAATAAACATCTTCTTTCTTATCCTACATAAAGTAATAACATAGTAGCGCCGTGCTTTGGCATTATAAGGGTATAACAATCCCTTTTGGCGTCTGCTTAACCATAAAAAAAAAACAAGATGTTAAAAATAATAGAAATAACTTCGATTTAAAGTGAAAGATCTTTACCAACCATAAATGATACAAGATAATAATGAACGAAATTTTTAATAAAGACTGTTATCTTTAGTTTGCCATATTGACGATTTGAACGAAGATGAAGACGGAAACTGCAAAAACTGCTGTCTAAATGAAAGAAATGAATACTGAAAGAAAGAAATGCACGTTTTATTAATATCTCCTTCCTTGTCGAAAAAGGAGACATTACAGCTTCAAAATGCGGTTCGGTAAAACATGTACAAGTTCTCACTGTCAAGAAATTTTATTAAAGGTTTAGCTTAAAAAAATAAACAGTGTCACAGCATTCTTTTACAAGACAATCCTGCGTGCTTATAACTATCACTTCCAGTAAAAGCTACGGTTTCTTGACTATTGACAACGATAGCACCAAAGATGTGGGAACTTCCGATCAAGTTTCAATTCTGTTCTTCTTGTGACTATAAAAGCTCAAGTATCCAAATTTTGGCGTTCTTCCGGCTTTTACTGTATTGCGGCTTATGGAGCTCAATAGGATCTAATGATCCAAAGCCTTAGAAGGCACCATTACATATGTATTTCGCGTTAAATTGGAGATGATAGGTACACACAAAAATAAATGAATAAATACAGAACTAATGAATGAAAAATCTAAAACAAATTATCAAGCTGAAATTGTAATGGTTCCGAAAAAGGGATGTTTTGGTCTGAACGTGACCTACTATTGTACATGTGACTATGGGTTTCCCTTAGCATATTTTTTTCGTTTAATGTTTATTATTTTTTCTCATTTTTGGGTTGTGTACAGAACGGTCCAACGATCATTTTTCCTTTCATCGTCGTATTCATATAGAGTTACTAGACTTATTTTTTCAAAACTTTTTATAGTATCAACAGTCATAGGAATGATAAACCTAGACATTTATGGATACACTTGATGTAAAGTGTTAAAGTTGATACTCATATTGGGCTATAAGGTGACCCACTGTAGATTATCGTTATAGCTAGTTCGGAAAACAGCTCACATTATTACCCTTCTGAATCAGTAAATATCATTGTGTCTGATATTTTAAGACGTAATTTATTTTACTGTCTTCATTTTATGTCGACTAATTGGCCCAACTGTACTGGTTCTGTATCTTCCTCTCAACCTTCTTGACAGGATGCACATATAGCCCAAACAGCTGTAAATGAGTACTTCATAAAGCTTATGTCGTCATACCATACAACGCAAATTTGAAATTATAAAAAAAGGCTCGGCCTTTTCGTAACATATCCCTCTACATTAAAATTTCCGGTTCTTTGTTGTCATAATCCTACATACTCAATTCTATGCCAAAAGCCATGTTAGCGCACTAAAATTTACAAAAATGATTAATAGTTTGACTGGGACGACACTTTGCATTCACCACCAGATTGTAATTATCTGTCTGGTGAACAAGGATACCATTATGGTGCAGCCACGCACTGCTGGATTAGGATAAGAGTTGCATGCTAATTTCATTTTGAATATTTTTGCGAACACATTTTTTTATAAAGCGTTAAATGATTACTTTCCTTCCAAATATTGAGTTACGTATTAGGTATATGTCGTAGAAGATTTTGTTTAAAGCTGGAAACCAACACCACAATGACGGAAATTTAAAGTTTTCCCACCACATTTAAGTGCTAAAATATGGTTAGATAAAATTTATTTTGGTATATGCATATCATATAAAACACAAAACCTAAACACATACACATACACAAATACAACAAACACATAGAGCCATACACAAATTCAATTCAAACGATTTACATAAATCAAAGACAAAATAAGATATTCTATTTCTAATTTATACGTGAAAAATTTAGCATATTGATCTTGGATTTAATTCTAAGCCCTTGCACCAATATTATATATATTTAAATATAAATTATTATAAATTTAAATATATATATATATATATATATATATATATATATATATATATATATATATATATATATATATATATATATATATATATGTCAATACATTAATACAGTTACAAGCTGATAGGTCCAAATTTGCAGTTTGTTTCTTTACTCTATCTTCCGTAAAGGCAGAGATAACCTTCAATGCACCTTAACGGATCGTAGTTTACGATCTCTTGTTCCCTCGAAAACAATCCTGAATCAACGATTAAGGTAAGAAATGTTCGGCAATGTTAACTGCTGTGATTTACAGCTGATATTTAACAAATTATATTTATATTCGGCTGGAAACCGAGGTTACTTGTTCAAGTCAAGTATGCTGTCAGGGGATTTTTTTTAATCTCTATGCAGTGTTTTCGTTTCTTCTGTTTGTTTCAGAACTCAAATTAAAAGTATAAATACTCCATTGTTAAATATCGGCTGTAATCACAGCTAAGTTTACATTACGAACATTTCTCTATAGCAATCGTTGATTCAAGAGACCAGCTTTCTATCGCAACCACAATCCATAAGATTAGTCACCGGATAAATAAAAACAAATGTATAAGTGAGCTTATCAATTTAATAATGATAATATTATATTAATATCAAAAATATCAATGAATTATAATTTAAAATTATATATATATATATATATATATATATATATATATATATATATATATATTATTATTATTCACGTGTAGGCCCAATCGGACCACGCGAGTACTATTAACG
>JAHHFQ010000213.1:35180-54863 GCA_018831715.1 Matsumurasca onukii | reverse complement strand
TTATTGACTTTTGAAATATTTGATTATAAAACTAGCTGTTAGCATTAAATCTTGGGGTAAGTTATGAGTATAAATAAAAGAGAAACCATTAAAAGATTGAAGGGTTACTTTTCAAGCGAACGGTAATCTTGAAAAGCATGTGATCTATTATCAACAGTAAAGTTAACCGAAGATGATATTAAAATATTGCTGGAAGAGATGATAAAAGAGTATCATAGCTTGTTTGAAAAGATTTCTTGGAGTTGTGGAATTACTGCAGGCGGTGCACAAGATGCCAACGCAAGCAGCTTCAACGAAGTTTTTAAGCTAGGTTCAAAAGAGTTAGCATTGGCAATGACGTCAGATCTCAGAAAAGTCTTATGATCAAGAATTATTTAAGAAATATAAAAGAAGAAATGTCTTATCCTGAAGGAGAAGGAGTACAATTTATTAGAGAATTGAGAGTTCTAAGTAGAATACTTACTATATCTTTAATAAGGAAACTTGATGAAGTTTACAAGTTTACTCCAGAAGAAATTGAGCGTTTGAAGGAATATATGTTAGTTAGCAACTATGATATAAGCAAAAGTCTTTCTGATATAGACAAATATATGCATGCACTATCTGCCTTAATTAGAAACTCTTCACTTGATACAAAAAAGATATTTGAGCTAAATAATCGAATGATAATACACACTACAGCCTTAATTGATTTAGTAACTAGTGGAGTAGTGAAAAGAAGAAGCAAAAGAACAATCTGCTGAGGATTTAGAAAAGCTTATCTGTGAACAGTATAAAGGTGCAGCAAACACGCCACTACCGTTGCCGAGCACGCTATTTGAAGTGGATAAAAAAAGTGCTTGAAGAAAGTTTATAGTTAGCCAAAGTAGGTATTTAATAAGCTTAATGTAACCATTATGTATGCTATATAGCAAAACATAGAATGCTTATGATTCCAACTATAGCAATTTTAAGTGGTGGGTTTTCTTGTAGAGAAATATCGCTTATGAGCAGAAAAGAAGTAAAGGCGCTCGATAGCCTTTCATAATGCAATAGAAATAGATGTTGACAGCAATATTGCTGAAAAGCTTAAAAAATTAATCCGCACCTTGCTTTTATCGCTCTGCATGGACCATGGTGAAGATGGCTGCATTCAAGGTTTATTGGAAATCTTAGGTATAAAATATACACACTCAGGAGTTATGCTTTCAGCTGTTGCTATGAACAAGGCAATGTCAAAGCATATATTCCGGTCCCTTAGTATTGATAATTCAAAAGGTTATGTATTAGCCGAGAAGATGTACTAAAAATAATATTAAAATCGATTATCCGTACGTCTTAAAACCAATTAATGAAGGTTCAAGTATTGAGTGTACATAATTTTCTCGCACGAGGATTACTTTAGAACTGAAAGATAATAGTTCTACTATAATGAAAAGATGATCGTGAAGAATACATACCGGGCATAGAGTTACATACTGCTGTATTGTTGGATGAAGCAATTGGCACCTAGAAGTACGACCAAAAAATAAATTCTATGATTATGAAGCAAAGTATACAGATGGATTTGAACATATATTTCCTGCTGAAATTCCTAACAATATATATATAAAATGACCTTGGAACACGCACTGAAAGTTCATCAATTTTTAGGATGCAAAACTATTTCCCGCTCAGATTTCCGTTATAATCCCAAAATAACACTTTAAAAATGCTTGAGATTAATACACATCCTGGTTTTACTGAGTTATCGTTAGTGCCAGAAATTGCAAAATTGGCAAAAGGAATCAATTTTAATGAATTAGTTAAAATTATTATTGAAGATAGTTTGCTGCACAAAAAATATTAGGGATTTAAGTCATGTTGAGCAGTATTACTAGAAGCCAAAGGAGTTTTTGCGTAAGTGTGCCTTGGTTATTATCACAGCACTTTTTCTTACGCTAATACTTTCAGCTCACTTGATAAAATAATAAATCGATTTAATTACTACTTTACTTGGTATAATGACTGCCTATCTAGTTTATTACTCAGTAGTGGATTTTCAATCGACGAAGTAGTCGTGAGCGGCAATAAATTTACAAACAAAAGGATATTCTAAGTTTGACAGATAGAACGCAACCTATCCTGTATATATCACTTTCAAACTTGCCGGTAACATACAACTGTGTAGCAGATGGATAAAACACGTAAGAGTTCACAGAATTTTGCCCAATACTCTACACATTAATATAGATGAGCATAAACCGTTTGCTCTCTGGAAAGATAATAACAAAACCTCGGTAATTGATTTTGAAGGTAAAGTGATCGTAGATGACTATCTAGTAGATGATCTTGTTGTAATTACAGGACAAAACCGTTATCAAACCTAGAATTTGTTAGAGATGTTGGAGAGTAAAACTCAATTAAGAGACCACATTTCTTTTTGCTTATATAGGGAATAGAAGATGGAATATCATACTTGATAACGATTCCACAGTAAAACTGCCTGAAGATAACCCTTTATAGTGCATGGGACTATTTAAACCACTTACACAATACAACCTGATTTTACTTTCAGCGATTGAGTATTATTGATATGCGTATTACTGATAAAATTTTTTGTGAAGAGGTGATCTGCTGTAATCCAAGTAGCCCCTTTTCTCCTGTCATCCCAGTGCCCAGACACTGGAACCTGCCGCGAACTGTCATACTGCGATTCATTCGCGGTATCTCTTAACATAGATCCCTTATTTAACCGCCATTTTGAACATAGATCCCGCTAACAAGTAGCGGGATGACGAGGTTATCGTCATGTCACCGCGAACCGTCATACCGTCACGAACCGTCATACTGCGATTCATTCGCGGTATTCTAACATAGATCCTATTTAACCGCCATACCTAACATAGATCCGCCAACACGTAGCGGATGACGGTTGTCGTTTAGCTATAAATATTTAAGAAATTTACCAAACGAAAAGGCAAAAAGAAGCCCCGTGGTTATTAATTACTACATTATACTTTCAAGTATGGCGTTTTTATTCTAAACGCTTAATAACCGCGATTTAGCTGTTTTTAATGCAACTAACCTTTAGTCATAAATGTTTAAATTTACTAAACAGAGAAAAAAGGCAAAGAAACTTAGGTAGCTTATTCACTATCCATTTTAAGTTGGCGTTTTTTATGTTTTAAATGCTTTATAAGCGCATTTTAGCTATATTAGGTAAAACCTAGAAATTTTATAAAGACATAAGGTGCACATAGTGCAAAAAAAATTAAAACATGAGACGCCAGATGTGAGTTTTTTTGTCATTTAATCTGTACAGAGAAGATAAATAAATAGCTTCAGTTTCATGATAAGGGGTTGGCGAGGTTTGTCGGAATTTTATGCAAGAGATCATTGAAATGCCCCTGTAAAATTATACTATTAATTAGTGCACTGTAAATTTAAAATTATAGATATGTTAAGCAGATTGGTAATTTTGCACTAGTTTTATATCCTCTTTCTTTCATACCAGTTTAGAACCAAAGCAAAGCAAGCAAGTCTTAGATTTAGCTTCAGACTCATTCATTTTGACCATAATTCTGACGAAAATGGCCCCATCTTCAATGAGCAAGCTAATGACTTTATATATAGCCTTGATTATCTAAAAGCTGGAATAATACACATGGAGGATAAATTTCGAGTAAGCAGAAAAGCGTGGGAAAGGAGAGGCTCTTCTATGTTTTTGAAAGAAGGTCAATCCGTTACAGTAAGGGAATTACTTGAAGGAATTACAATAGTCTTCAGGCAATGATGCCTGCATAACACTAGCCGAGGGCATTGCAGGATCAGAAGAGAATTTTGTATAAAATGAATGAAGTTGCACAAAATTTGAATCTGAATGACAGTCATTTTGTCAACTCAAGGCGGGTGGCCAGATGAAGATCATTTTATGAACGCAAAAGACTTGGTAATGCTGGCAAAAGGATTTTCACCGATTTTCCTTTAAATGATTTATTTTCCGAACAATATTGACATATAATGAAATTGTACAAAAAGAATAAAAATCTTCTACTTTTTCACGATATTGGGGTTGATGGCTTAAAACCGGTTATACAAATGCTGGTGGTTACGGCATTGTAGCATCTGCAAAACGAAATGATAGGAGAATTTTGCTGTCGTAAATGGTTTAAACACTGAGAAAGAGCGAATAGAAGAAGCAAAAAGACTGATACAATACTCCTTAAATCATTTTAACACTAAGAAAATATTTGTTAAAGACAGCGTAGTTGAGGAAGTAAATGTTCTCTATGGAAAGATAGAAAGTGCCATTACAGTTGCAAACGATGTTACCATAACTTACAACCGCAAATTGCATGACCAAATTAAGGTGCGTATTGAATATAAAGATATGATACCCGCACCCATTAAAAAGGTCAAGAAGTGGGCGAAGTTTTGTAGAAATACCAGGTATTGATCAACAAACTACATCACTTATGCAGCAAATGACGCAGGAATTGAATTTCGTAGAAAAGTTTTTAGGATGTTGTTTTAAGTTTGATATTAAAGCAATTCCGAAAGAGAGACTATTGCACTTTAGTGTAGTTTTAACTAACAATTTCTGTTACAATACAAGATTGAAATACAATGAAAATGTGCTAGTTGTATTTGTTGCTGTCTAGTATTCTAGAGATACTGTGGGCTATAACGCTAAAAGTTTAGTAACAGTTTTTACTAAAGTTGTGCCTTCGATTGCAACATTGGTAATTATGATCATTAGCATTTACTTTTTATCTCTTGCAGCATGCTTTCTACCTATTAGAGTATGCTATGCAGTTTCCTCTGAATATGCACAATTGGAATAACTATAATTGGTGCAACCACTTTCACAGAGAAATACTATTTATCTCAAGTTTTATGTATCGTTTTAATTGTAATAGGAAGCATAGGCTAAAGCTCTCTATTTAAACCTAAAAATTTATGCATGAATTGGATATATACTTTATCGTTACTAATTGAAGTGTTCTGGGTCATAACACTTAAGCATGGATTTACTCATCTCGTACCATCAATAATTAGCATACTCATGGCTCTTAGTACATATTTACTTTCGCTCGCTATCGCCCTCTATACCTCATCGGAGTATGCTGATTTGACGGAGGGGCGCTATAGGAGCTTCGATACTTGAGTTTACCTATTTGATGAACCAGTTAATTTATTCGAAGTAATATGCTTTATTTTAGTTACATTCGGGATTATAGGATTAAAATTGTTTGATACCAAAACAAACTGTTGATAAAATGGAATAAAAGATCCCACTGATGAAAGAAGCAGATACCCATATTGTCATGCAAATTGGAATCCAGACTTTTTTCTATATAGCATGGTGAAGACGGAAACCGTAACCGTTCACACAATGGCGTCAACTTAAGGAAAATGTCAGAGATTGTGTATAAAATTTCTCTCAAATTTTTATCATTAAATTATCCAAAGAGTGCAAGGGGACAGCACTTTTGTTTCTATTTTATTGCAACAAAAAAGTTAAAATGTGTCTTTTTTAGGTGAGGCATGCAAAAGGAAAAGATCTTATCTTACAAATTAAAATGCAATATACTGAAAACTTTCAGAAAATCCATTGTGTTGAGTTTTACACGAACAAGAAAACTCCTTTCGACAGTATTTTCTATGATTTTAAAGTTATAGTATTTTCAAAAGCGAATGATAAAGGTATAATATGTTTTAAAGTAGGGAAAGCGATGGTATATAGTGTAGATTTAAGGGAAAAGCAGTGTCTTGGTAGAAAAAGGAAAGTCAAAGGTTGAAGTTGCAGAGGTTTTGAGATAGGGATAGCAACACTATAGATGGCTAAAAAGAGAAAGCTACTAAGGTCTCAAAGGAAAAAAGTACTGGTTTTATTCGAAAAATAGATCCAGAAATACTCAAAGAATATGTCAAAAACACCCAGATCACACACTAGCAGAGATGAAACAAAATCTTGGATTGGAATAAATTCAATTTGGTATAGGCTGAAACAGCTAAGAATTACTTTAAAAAAGTTACACTATATCAAGAGCGCAATCAAGAAGATAGGCAGCGATTTACCGATAAAATCTCAAAATAGACCATTCCAGCATCTTATATATAGATGAAGCAGGAGTTGATAATAGGTTATACCGAGTATGGACGTGCTCCAATAGGAAAGAAAATTTATGATATTCCAGGAAGAAAACGAGAGAGAATCAGTATAATAGGCGGGTGGATTGGAAGAGATTTATTGCAATGACTTTCAAAGGTGGGTGTGACAAAGAGGTATTCAATACATGGTTAGAAAGATGTTATTACCTAAATTGCCACATGGTACTACAATAGTTATGGACAATGCCACATTGTCTGGTAGAATCATAACTTTAAATCCCCTATTAGGTTTAACTGCTATGATCCCCAACAGAACCGTACTTGCGAATTTCCCGCATACGGCTCTTCAGTGTAGCATTCACAGCATCTTTGATTACTGCTATCTGATTTAGTTTCCCTTGCGTCATATTCCAACCTCTGTTGTATTGGTGTAACAATCCCTAAACCAGTTACTAAACCGCTGATCGCTTTCCCTTGTACGTGGCTTTCCCACACTCTGAGTACTATCAATCAGTCCGACTTCCTTTGTATCTTCCGTCAGTCCTCGCCTTTGTTGACTTGTTCCAACGTACCTTAATAGGAATACAAAGGATCTCCCAAGTTTACGTAAACTCCATCTCAACACGTGATACGGCCTCAGATCCCGATAGAGTGAGTGATAACTTGCCTTATCGTTACCCTTCTTCTTGCTGTCTCCAACTTATGGAAAGTGTCGACCCTATGACATCGAGAATTTCGACTCAATACCTTCACTTTCGTTGTACCCTGTGTTGTCCGTTCCACTAGCTTTGCTACGCTCGTTACCCACGCAGCATAGTGGTTTGTTCCAAGCTGCTGGCTAGGCTTTGCTTTGATTGGATTTTCACCAACTGAACTTTACGCACTTTGCTGGCACGTCTGGTAGAGATCATAACAACTTAAATCCCCTATTAGGTTTAACTGCTATGATCCCCAACAGAACCGTACTTGCGAATTTCCCGCATACGGCTCTTCAGTGTAGCATTCACAGCATCTTTGATTACTGCTATCTGATTTAGTTTTCCTTGCGTCATATTCCAACCTCTGGTTTGTGTAACAATCCTAAACCAGTTACTAAACCGCTGATCGCTTTCCCTTGTACGTGGCTTTCCCACACTCTGAGTACTATCAATCAGTCCGACTTCCTTTGTATCTTCCGTCAGTCCTCGCCTTTGTTGACTTGTTCCAACGTACCTTAATAGGAATACAAAGATCTCCCAAGTTTACGTAAACTCCATCTCAACACGTGATACGGCCTCAGATCCCGATAGAGTGAGTGATAACTTGCCTTATCGTTACCCTTCTTGCTGTCTTCCAACTTATGGAAAGTGTCGACCCTATGACATCGAGAATTTCGACTCAATACCTTCACTTTCGTTGTACCCTGTGTTGTCCGTTCCACTAGCTTTGCTACGCTCGTTACCAGCAGTGGTTTGTTCCAGCTGCTGGCTAGGCTTTGCCTTGATTGGATTTTCACCAACTGAACTTTACGCACTTTGCTTGGCGCACCCATAATTCCTCCTTTGATGGTATTGTTTTTTCATATTTTATCATACCATCACACTTCTGGGACCATACATCCCCTCCCCTAATTCCTATATCAAACCTTTTCTTTACTAGATTATATAGTCAATATAAGCCATATAAAATTGCTTCCACTGCTGCCATGAGGAAAATTCAACTCTTTAGTCAGAGATGACAGGGTTTTACTGAGGAATATAACTCTGTCTGTTTCTATCTAAGAGCCAGCATAGCTGTGGATAAGCACGTTTATACAGATAAAAGTACATACTGTATTGTTATTGAATGATGGAGAGACATACTCCATTATTTTAGCACGAAGTAACAAATTCAATGAATTAGTTCTTCAAGAATAATTTAAACTTTACAGTAGTAGTCCCATGAAACATTATAGTGGTTAGATGTCCACCAAAGAAACTTTTATTAGTATCATTGATGAGAAAGGAAAATTGTTAAAGAAGGGGTTGTTGCAAGTGAAAGCAGTGCAATAGCTGAGTTTCTGCTTGGTCAAAACAAAAATACGAGTCCATAGGAATAGAAAGCGGCAATTATCATGACAAAGAAAGTTGAGGAATCTTGAATTACCAGTAACTTGTAGATGCAAGGCATATGGCAGCAGCATTATCTGAGAATCAATAAGAATGATAAAAATGATGCAAGAGGCATAGCACAAATGATGAGAGTTGGGCTATTTAAGGAGGTATTAGTAAAATCAGACGAAGCTTGTCAGGTTAAAATAATACTTGGAAGCAGAAGACAATTAATACGCAGAGAGCAAATTGCAGCGAACAATAAGGATTACTGAAAATATACGGGATAAAAGTTAATCAACGTCTTAGTTCTGCAAACTTTGCTTTAAAAGTGCAAGAAATGGTTAATAATCTAGATGAAATTAGCCAAACCTCAATTGAATCATTAGTACATAGTTTAGAAATAATAGAAGAATCAACAAGAAAACTTGATAAAATGCCTCAGAACAAAGCAAAAAAGATGAGGATTGTAAATTATTAACTACTGTTCCAGGAGTTGGTATTATAGTAGCAATGACATAAAGCTGCAATAGATGATCTGCATAGGTTTGAAACATCTTATACAGTTGGAGCCTATATGGGATTAAGTCCAAGACAGTACGCTTCTGGTGAGATTGATTGACACGGAAGTATATCAAAATGGGACCAGTGGACTGTAGGAATATGTTATATGAAGCCGCGCAGGTCTTACTGGTAAAAAAAAGGACATTTAAATTAAGAAGCTGGGGATTGAAGCTAAAAAGAAAAAGGGCATGAAAAGCAATTGTTGCCGTAGCAAGAAAATTAGCCGTGATTATGCACAAGATGCTAATCGATAGAAAAGAGTTTTGCTATCAATAAACACTAAAGAAGTATAAAACAATAATTTTACTGAAAGTAAAGATAGCAATGCCGATGGAAGGGATAAGCAAGAGGATAAGAAGCTTATAGACTTCGTGGCGTACATGTTGCCGTCCACTTCCGCCTAACAAGTATAGTGCGGCTTGGCTACAATATAAATTAGCCATATTAGACCGCGGAGAGAACAATGGAAGCATGCTACTTTAACTTACGTAAAATCATTAAGACTATAGAGGAAAAGAATGATACCTGTTATGTTTAATGAATATGTGGATAATACTTTTGTTTGTGTGGACGTATTTATCCACATATTCATTGGCTAACATAGTTTAAAGAGATTAATTGGAAATTAGTGTTGATGTTTTATTGCCAATAAAACCTCTTTTGATTGAATAAGATAATACAATGCACACAAAGGTTGTATTAGAGCTGAATTTTACATCAAAAATATTCTTCATGATACAAAAATTATTGTTGACTTTTATGCAATTAGAGAACTTATCCACAGCTACATCAATTTTTTCTATTGACTTTTAACACAACTGCTGAACAGATACATTCGTCATCCCGCTACGTGTTAGCGGCCAAGATACCAATGGCGGTATGACGTGGAAACCTGACTTGCATTAGCTATAAAATAGTGATTTATATAAATCCATAGCATGCCGAATGAAGGTTTTTGAGGAAATTTGAATTTTCAACTGCAATCGCCAAGATTTCTTAGTGCTTTAGCGCAGAATATTCTGTTGGAAAACATCCTATTTAATCCATCAGTTGCAAGCGCCAAAAATTATCAAAGTATCTGTTACGTGAAATTTTCTTTAATAAATAACTACTGCCAACATCAGTACCAGCCGCTTTTGCAGCAACTATGCTTTATAACACTTTCTACATCTCTAATTCCAAGATTAAGCCCTTGACCTGCAACTGATGAATTGAATGTGCTGCATCGCCGATAAGCAAAACTCTACCTATAACTTTTTGCAAAAGCAAAACTTAAAGGATAAAGTTTTCTTTCTCCTAATTTTATCTCCTAAATAAGAACCAAATCTTTTTTAAGCTCTATAATAAATTCTTCTTCAGACAGATCCATTAGCATTTTTTGAAATTTATTTTTCTGTCCAAACTATCGAAGAAGTATAGCCACCCTTCATCGGTAGAATTGCAAATGGACCGCCAGGGAAAACGCTCCACAGCTAAGTTTTATGATGCAGTTCATGCTTTACATTAAATACTATGCTACTTTGTTTATAGTCAAATTTCACTGTCGGTATAGAAAATAACTGGTAATTTAGAGTTTTGCCTTCAGCGCAGATAAGTAGCGATGATATTAATTCCTGGTTATTATCAAGAATCACTTCCACATATCCTGAATCACAAGCAATTGTTTTATAGGAATGTGGAGATATATTCAGTTTATTTAGAAAATTATTGTTGATTGTATTCCATATAGTAGCATTGTTGATAACATAACCCATTGGCTCTTCGCTAACCATTTTATGATTGTAATGCACAGTAACCGCATCTAATATGCATATATCAAGTATTGGCTCAGCTTCACTTTCCACAAACTGCCAAATCCCTAACTTTTCCAATATTTTTTCGAGCCTTGAGAATAGCAAATGCTCATTATCATCTACTACACGTGGTAGACTATTTTTTCAATCACAGCTACAGACACAGAGTCACAACTGAGGCCAATGGCAGTAATAAGACCAAGTAACCCACCACCTGAAATGATTACATCATAATTCATTTATTTACTAATTGTAAAATTATATTTTATCTGTTTTGAAAATAGTTTAAACAAACTTTATATATAAATTAAATTTTTAGATCCCAGATACTGTCTCTGCTGTCAAACAAATTATCCAACAAAATTACAATTAAATGGTTGATTATTTTTAAGAATACCAAAAAGACATGCATTAATTTTCATTAACGCAAGAACTATGACTTTTTGACATTTGCCTTACTAGACGCTGACAAAACTTTTGAAAATGATTATTATGGTTTTGACTACTATAGCTGGCATATAGCTTTTCGAATACGCTCAGATCCTATTTTGCATATGCAACTTCTCTTACTTACTGACGATCCCGATTGATAATGTCCTGATTTAGACCAGCAAAAGCTGTAAATTGTTTAGCATTGTCAAAGTTATCAACTGATGGCATTTCTGCGACAACAGCAACAGCAGTAAGATATCCTATACCTTTTATAGTCTTAAGGTTTTCCACCATATTTTTAGATGTGGATAGTTATTTATATGCTCATTAATTTCTTTTTCGAGAACAATAATTTGCTCCTCTATTGCCAAAATTACTTTAGATATAGCTTTGCAACTGGAATGCATATTTTTGTTTTCCAAGCGATTTGTCTGTTGCACCTTATCATCTTTAGCGATTGCATGCAACGGTAAAGCTCCCTCAAATGCCTCATTTCAGGTGCAATGGGCTTCCAAAGAGCAGGTTTGTTGGCGATACAAAATCTAGCTATCATAGCTGCATCTGATTTATCTGTCTTATTTCTGAGCAGCTCACTTTTGCCAAAAGCTTTGATTTCATGGGCTTACTATACTGACATTATGTCCTAAATCGTACAAAAAGTTTCAAATCTTTCCATACCAACTATAGTATTTTCTAAAATGAATGATAAATTTCCATTATGGTATTACCAACCAAAAGTTGTAAGTCTGTATATTTATGCATTAAAGGTCTGAGGCGGCTTTTGATGGTATTCCAACAATGCTCTATAGGGTTCAAATCTGGTGAATATGTTGGTAGATAGAGCAAACGGCATCTAGCATTATCTATTAACCTTTGTTTTGGGAGTTTTATGGGTGCGCCAAGCGCGTAAAGTTCAGTTGGTGAAAATCCAATCAAGGCAAAGCCTAGCCAGCAGCTTGAACAAACCACTATGCTGCGTAAGGTAACGAGCGTAGCAAAGCTAGTGGAACGGACAACACAGGGTACAACGAAAGTGAAGGTATTGAGTCCCGAAATTTCGATGTCATAGAGGTCGACACTTTCCATAAGTTGGAAGACAGCAAGAAGGGTAACGATAAGGCAAGTTATCACTCACTCTATCGGGATCTGAGGCCGTATCACGTGTTGAGATGGAGTTTACGTAAACTTGGGAGATCCTTTGTATTCCTATTAAGGTACGTTGGAACAAGTCAACAAAGGCGACTGACGGAAGATACAAAGGAAGTCGGACTGATTGATAGTACTCAGAGTGTGGGAAAGCCACGTACAAGGGAAAGCGATCAGCGGTTTAGTAACTGGTTTAGGGATTGTTACACCAATACAACAGAGGTTGGAATATGACGCAAGGAAAACTAAATCAGATAGCAGTAATCAAAGATGCTGTGAATGCTACACTGAAGAGCCGTATGCGGGAAATTCGCAAGTACGGTTCTGTTGGGGATCATAGCAGTTAAACCTAATAGGGGATTTAAAGTTATGATCTCTACCAGACAATGTGGCATTGTCCATAACTATTGTAGTACCATGTGGCAATTTAGGTAATAACATCTTCTAACCATGTATTGAATACCTCTTTGTCACACCCACCTTTGAAAGTCATTGGTGCAATAAATCTCTTTCCAATCCACCCGCCTATTATACTGATTCTCTCTCGTTTTCTTCCTGGAATATCTGCATAAATTTTCCTATTGGAGCACGTCCATACTCGGTATAACCTATTATCAACTCCTGCTTCATCTATATAAGATGCTGGAATGGTCTATTTTGAGATTTTATCGGTAAATCGCTGCCTATCTTCTTGATTGCGCTCGTGTAACTTTTTTAAAGTAATTCTTAGCTGTTTCAGCCTATACCAAATTGAATTTATTCCAAATCCAAGATTTTGTTTCATCTCTGCTAGTGTGTGATCTGGGTGTTTTGACATATTCTTTGAGTATTTCTGGATCTATTTTTCGAATAAAACCAGTACTTTTTACCGCTTTGAGACCTTGGCCAGTAGCTTTTTTAGCCATCTATATAGTGTTGCTATCCCTATCTCAAAACCTCTGCAACTTCAACCTTTGACTTTCCTTTTTCTACCAAAGACACTGCTTTTTCCCTTAAATCTACACTATATACCATCGCTTTCCTACTTTAAAAAAACATATTATACCTTTATCATTCGCTTTTGAAAATACTATAGTTGCTTCAAGACATAAATGTAAGATTCCATCCATTACAACAAACTACAAGTTTGTGAAAACCATCTTGATTATTTTGAAAGACTTTGTGTCGTTTTACTGTCCACTAACAAACAAACAGCAAATTTCTTTTTGAAATATCCACACCAAAATAGCATTTTTTTACTTGCATAAAATTGCCTCTAAGACTATAAATAAACTGAGAGTTTAGACTAACCTTGTAATACGGGATATAATTCCAAAAGATACTGTTCAGTCTTTAACTCTATGGAGGGAAGCAAAATCTGGGATTCGGCCTTAATGGCATTAGTGTCGCATCAGCTTCACCCTCCCTGTGAGGTATTTTAGCTCTAACCTCACATCATAAAGACAATGTCACGCACTGGGATGACAAAGTGTGCTCTGTTATCCCATGATAGCTCTAAAACCTAGATCCCAGTGGGCTTGTTGCATCGCTAGCTATGATGGATTAAAGATAAAAAGATGGAGAATATCAGTAGCTTATTATTCTGGTATTTATAATAAGAACGGTCAGTGAATACCTAAATTTGAGTAAAAGAAATTTACTCACACTCACTAATCTGGCTAAAATTCAAGAATTTCAATGCTTTAGCTATTTTCCAATAGAATTAAATTTATTAATATAAATAATAAATTACTATTCTTAAATTTGATCAGATTGATTGCAAAAAACAAGATTTTCAATAGGTTGCTTATAATTCTAACCATAGTTAGCCTTTCATAAATTAAAACAAGATTTTCAATAGGTTGCTTATAATTCTAACTATAGTTAGCCTTTCATAAGTAGCGATGCAGCCATCCCAGTGTCACGCACTGGATGACAGGGGAGGTTGCACCATAAGGTGAACCAGTGTCAGCTACTTAGATGATACCTTTTTCTACTTAGTTTGGGTTATGCAAAGTCTATTGCATTCCTGAGCAATTTGATTCATTATTCTTTTGTAAAAAATTTTCTTAACTTTCTCTCCACTTTTTGGTAAGGTCACTTTAAAGGAAGTCTAATAGATGCTACATAGAAATCCAGATGAGTTTCTAAAGTCTATTCCAGAAGATAAGCGCATAATGTGCCTTGACATGGGAGAAAAGCAAATAGGCATAGCATTTAGCGATAAAACACAGCTCATAGCCACAGCTCATAGCATATATCACAGAAAAATATGAGCAAAGATTTAGGTTATCTGCATAGAATATTCAAAGAAAATGAATCTGGATCAATGGTATTAGACTACCATTAAAAATGGACGAGCAAGAAACTAAATGGTGTAAAACTATAATCCAATTCGCAAATAAAATAATAAAAAATATAAAGTAAATATATACTACAAGACGAAAGCTTCTCAACATCTATCGCAACTCATACACCAAAAATTACTCGAATATCAATCACAAAATCGAAAAAATAGATGATAAAATCTCCGCATGTATTATTTTGCAACGAACGTTAGACAAGATAAATACAATCAAATAGTTTTCCAGATCTGGAAATCTTCAAACTGAATCCCATAAAAGTTACTCAACAAAACAAGAACCTTTCGTATAAGCATGACAAATTGCTACAGCAAGAGCGTCAAGCAGCATGGTGGCATTTTATACTCAAATTTTAACTATTTGCTTCACCATAAATATCATCTGATCCTTATCAGCATGGCCATTTCCGGTAATGCTTTTACATAGTTTGCATCATATTCATTCATAGTTAGCTTTGTTATTTTTTAACGCTAAAATTACAACCCCTTGCATATCCTAAAGTTAGTGAAGATTTAGGATTTTATTAACAAAATTTTCTCCACTGCAGCTTCATTCGGAGTATAGGGAAATTACTTTTTTTAATTGTTCAAAAATTATATGTAGGCGTTCACCTGTACCCAATTTACCATCAGTTGATATGGTACCGCCGCCAAAATTCAATATTATTTTTTTCGTTCAGGCTGATAATGGCCCACCCAGTCTTGCTTATTCCTGGATCTAGACCTATTATTTTAACCACTTAATAAACGCTTAACCAATAGACAAACAAAATAAAAATATCCAGACTACATCTACAAAGTGCCAATACCAGGAGGCAAACTCAAAGCACAAATGGTCCTGAAGTGTAAATTGGCCTTTCCGTGCTCTAAATAAACACACTGATAAAAATATTATTCTATTATAACGTGTGCGCAGTGAAACCGGTAATCATATAAAAATTGGATGTATAAATAATTCTCCTGTTTCTTGTGAGAAAAACCGTTTCGATACTCTATTGCTTGCACTATTATAAAACTCCAACAATATAGTTATGGACAGCATTTAATCATGCTCTTTTATCATTTTATAAAGAGTGATTTGCCCAAGTAATTGTCGTACCAGAAAGCAATAATATTAACGTATTCATGAACGGTAGTGACCACGGATCAGTGGCAAAATTCCCTCAGGGCCATTCAACTTTTTGCAGGAGAAAACGCCTCAAATAAAAAACTGGATCAAGCCAGGCTTTAAAGAATGAACAAAAGAACACTATAAAAATACGACCTCCGAGAGAATAAATAAGTACATTGCAAATTTGAGTCCATGTTTTACAATGGCAGTGTGACATTTGTCATAAATGGCCTCCCTATTACATCTCCACCAATAAAACAGCACCCCTGATACTGCAAAGATTCCCAAAACTAAAAAAACACTCCGAAAATTTGTTTATGAAGCGCGCCAACTAATCCAAGTGCAAGAATAAGAATTGCTGCTGATATAGCAATTGGCCAAGGGTTTGGATCCACTAAATGAAAATCATGTTCTTTACTTTTCATAGCATTTTAAAAATACTTATTAAGGATACAAATAGCTTAAAAATTGTCAATGTTCCTTAGGAAATTGATTGAATCTTGAAAAATTATATGCACCGTTCAAAAATCTAACACAAATTGCAGTTATTCTAAACAACTCAAGCATTCTGCTCTTTTCGTTTTCTCTTGCTCTGCTGCAATATCCATCAACAATATTTTCCAAAATAATGCATCCAGACTTTACTGAATCACTGTAACAAAATTAAACCAATCCCTATATCTATTATTTTTTCTTGAATCTATTTTTCATGCTATCAACGACAGTCTTGTATATAAACATGCAAGAATACAAAACCGTCATAGCCTCATAGGTATTACTATGCGAGATGGGTAAAAGAAAATTAGTGAAATTAAAACACTCAAGAGATTTCGCGACTTATACCGTACATAGTAAAGTAGTAGTCATATAGCATTCTATTAACAGTCACTACTCTTTGGGCTACTTCAGCAAGCGAGATAATACTACTATAATCTTCCATTCTGGATGCAGTAATTAAGGTGGTACGAATATAATCACCTAAGAACAACGTCTTTTGTTGAGCATAGAATTTGAAGTTCTATATTTAGGGTGTTATTCGCTAACTCAACATTAAAAGGATGCTCAATTATATCCTTTAAAGATTTGACCCGTAACAGCTCCTAATTATGCCACTGAACACTGTAGTTACCGATAAAAGATCAAGTTAACGTAATAATCCGCTGCTAATATTCTTTGCTGGATACATAGAGTAATACATCTCATCCCAGAATATTACCTCAAGTTCTAAACTGTTACGAAAACTCGAGCATCTTTTTTCTTCTCCTTATTACTAGATTCTCTATACAGCTTATTCAATCTCAGTTATAGTATCAGCTATGTTATCCACTATATTAGCATTATAGAGATCAATCCATTTTTTATACTTATTGTCTGAAGGAACGCTATCTTTTACCGTATGTTGAAAGGTAATCTGACACATACCAAAACATGGATAAAAGCTGCCGCTTCAGCTACTGAATTATGGTATGCAGCACGCATGAAGAAATCAATAAAGGCAGAACTAGATTTCGATCTTTTGTGGTTATCGGATGAGTTACATTCTGTAAACTGCTCTCACATAGACTTCGCATACCGAATATTTTACGAGCTATAAAGGTTAATTTATCCATTGTTTCAATATCATTAGCTCTAGCTGCAATAATTAAAAGCACGAGTGCAATCCACTAAACATAAAAAGTCTGTTGAACGTAGAACTTCTTATAACTTAATTTGCCATTCATCAATTCAACATAGAAAGGATGTTCTTCTATTCTATCAACAAGATCAGATGATTATAGTTTACGCTACAGAATTCTTCTTTATGTCATTATACATTACACGAACCTCACAATAAAACTGAATATAATACTATCACTAATATAGTATAATTATTATGAAAGCAATTATACTTCAACAATAAGCTAGTATATAAATATGAGGCTATAAATCAAAAAATTTTAGCAATCTAAAGAAATTTTACTATTACCTTCTATATTGAATTCTCTACAAAGATCAGCAGATAAGTCCATGTTTTCCCAAGAAACCACCGTCACTTTCTGACTCTTTACCAAAATGTCCATAACAGGCTGTACGTTTATATAGGGCAATTAAGCGATAAATGCTTGATTATGCCTTTGTTGATAAATCTATATTATTCTCGATAAACTTTTTAATTACTCTTTCCTCTACCTTATTCGCACCAAATGTATCAATATAGAATGAAGTAGGTTTTGATACACCAATTGCATAAGAAAGCTGCACAAGACAACGTTCAGCCAAACCTGCAAAGACAATATTTTTAGCAAGGTATCTTGCCATATAAGCTGCAGATCTATCAACTTTAGTTGCATCTTTTCCGAAAATGCTCCTCCACCGTGTGGAATATAACCTCCATATCAACCATAATTTTCGTCCGGTTAATCCACAGTCACCAACTGGTCCACCAATAACAAATCTACCAGTTGGATTGACTAAGAGATTTTCCTCAGAACACATCGATCCTTCAGGTAAAGATGAAACTATGTAAGGGTAAATTATTTCTTTTACTTTGATTGATCCAAATCCTCAGGGTGCTGTATTGAGACAATAATACTTTCAGCACGTACTGGAAGGTTATTCTCATATGCCAAAGTGATTTGTGACTTTGCATCTGGACCAAGTTTTGCTTCTTTAACTGCACTCATGATATTTTTCAGAATCGAGTGTGCATAAAAATGGGTGCCGGCATAAGGTTTTCTGTCTCTATTGTTGCATAGCCATACATTATGCCCTGATCCCCAGCACCTTGATCCAACCCTATTGCAATGTCATTTGATTGCTCATGTAATAATATATTTACCTTCACTTTTCTCCAGTGGAAACCATCATGCTCATAACCAATATCTTTTATTGTATTCCGTACAATACTTTCAATCCTGCTCTTTTGATGTTAGGTCCGAATACTTCCCAGCTATAATAACGTTATCTTTGGTGACTAAAGTCTCTATTGCAGCTCGCGCAAAAGGATCAGTAAAAGGTATTTATCAAGTATTGCATCTGAAATTTGATCTGCTACTTTATCTGGATGACCAGCCGCAACTGATTCACTGGTTACTAAATTTTTATACAAACTCATGTTTTGCTTATACAATATCAAAACCGCTATAGAAACACAGTTAGTAACTACTAAATGGTGGGTCTGGGAAGAGTTGAACCTCCGACCTCACGCTTATCAGGCGTGCGCTCTAACCACCGAGCTACAGACCCATGATTTATTCAAGCTGAAGCTTTCATATTATCTCTGTAGGCACGATATCAATAAAGTCTTTTATTTGCTGACCTTCTAAAACTGACCCAGCCTTCTACTTTGGCAAAAATCGTATGATCTTTACCTATACCAACATTCTTCCCAGGATGGAATTTTGTGCCTCTTTGGCACAATTATGTTACCAGGAATAACCTTCCCATTCTCTTTTTATTCCTAACCTACGACCCGCTGAATCTCTATCATTACAGGAACTACCACCTGATTTTTTAGTTGCCATATCTACCTCTTACTTTTGAAGACTAATTTCATTTATACGAAGAACAGTTATATACTGCCTATGACCAGTTTTCCTACGGTAATTTTTCTTCTTTTCTTCTTAAAGATTATAATTTTTTCCCCTGCACTGCTCCAACACTTCAGCTTTAACAGTAGCATTAGATGAATAAGATAAGCCATTATTTGAAATACAAATCACCTTATTGATTTCCACCTCTTTTTTTCTTCAGCTTCTAACTTCTCTACCTTTATTATACTACCTTTCTTTACTAAATATTGCTTTCCACCAGTCTCATTACTGCAAACATGATAAATATAAATTATTGTTATTAACTTTAATCGTAAACGATGTCATATACGCTGTCAATATAAATAAAAGCATGACTTAACGTTCTTTTTGAGCTACTAAAATACTTCTATCTGTTTTCATCTTTTATCTACCTTTTCTCCACAGTAGACTTCTTGCATAACCTAAGCAGAAAAAGGCAAATAGTTATTATAGCTCTAAGTTTACCGACACCGTCATGCAAGTAGCCCTTCTCCTGTCATCCGAGTAGCTTGACACTGGTTCCTTTATGACGATGTCATCCGTGTCAGCTACTCGATGACAAAAAAGGAGGATGACATCATCCTTTGGGATTCCAGTGTCA
>JAHHFQ010000213.1:24772-35076 GCA_018831715.1 Matsumurasca onukii | reverse complement strand
TTGTCGTTTAGCCATAAACATTAAGGAATTTACCAAATGAAAAAGGCAAAAGAAACCCTAGTCATTGTCTATTTTCAGTATTGGCGTTTTTAAGTCTTAAACACTGCAATTTAGTTGCTTTTAATTGCAACTAACCTACGCTGCAAATGTTTAAGAAATTTACTAAGCAGAAAAAGACAAAGGACCCCGAGTTAGCTAGTCTTTACTATCTCTGTCGAGTATTGGCATTTTGATGTCTTGTAACGCTTTATAAGCGCGTTCAGCTTATTTAGATAAAAATCTAGATGTAGATGAAGTTTTGTAAAGACATACAGTATCTATATACTGCAAAAAATTGAACATAAGACGCCGATACATTAAGTAATCCTTACCTTTTAATCTGCAGATTGGCGAAAGCAAATACAATAGCTTCATTGTTATGATAAGGGGGCTGGTGGAGTTTGTCAAGGAAGTTTTTTTGTTTCTATTCCCAATAAAAGTTTGTTATATGGTTATAAAGTCTAATAAAAATGACATAACAACATAATTAAATTAGACTACTCTTTATTCTCTTAGTTACTTGCTTTCTATTGCAAGGCTTTTTCTGGTACATCCTCAACTATAACACTACCTGCTGCAATTACAGATTCATCATGAATATTAAGCGGCGCAATTAGTGAGCTATTGGCGCCAACAAAGCAATTGCTCCCTATATTCGTTTCATGTTTGTTTTCCCATCATAATTACAAACAATAGTGCCTGCTCCTATATTACTCTCCTGCCCTACTTTAGCATTTCCATAACTTAAGTGTTTTATTCTAGTGTTTTGACCAACTTCACTTGTTTTCACTTCCACAAAATTTCCTATTTTGCCTTATTACCAATTGTTGTGTTTCCGCGTATTCTGGTAAATGGACCGACCTCAGCATTACTTTTAATTAAGTAATTTTCTAAATGCGAAAATGGCAGTATTTTCGCACCAGACTCTATTTTCACCAGGGAAAAACATATGGGTAAATAACTGAATCTCTGGCAATTTGCGTATCAAGAGAAAGAACAGTCTCTGGTGCAACAAGCGTTATTCCGAGTTTGTAAAAATTTTTTTATTTTCTTGAAAGTAAAACTCAGCTTTTATAAGGTCATTTCTGTTATTTATTCCCGTTGCTTCTTCTCCACCGGTAATAACGTAACCGACATTTAAATTACTCTTCACTGCAATGGAAACTATATCGGTCAAGTAATATTCATGAGTTGAGCTATTGCACTCTATTTTCTCCACCAATTCACGTAAATTCTTTGCACATGCAACCATTATTCCAGCATTTGCAAGAAATTCTTCATGATTATTTTTATCACTCTTTGCTTCTACGATTTCTCTTAAGGAACCATTCTCAATAATTAACCTACCGTATTCTTTATTACTTGTCCTAAAACCTAGGCAACCAGAGCCTTGCCTTCTAAATAACAACTAATCATTTTAGTTATTGTGCTGCTTTTATGAGCGGAGTATCCCCATACTGCACAACAACTATGCTTGAATCTGGCAATTCTCTTAGGTTTCTCATCGCAGTTTTGACCGCATCTCCCGTGCCAAGTGTTAATTCTTGTGTAATTAACTGTATATCCTTAAAACACTTTAGTCTTTCAATTAAAGGCTGATCAACTACAACAGCAATATTTTCAGGATTTAACTGTTTTGCATTGTAAAATGACATGCTGAAGCATGGAAAAATTGCCTATTTCGTGCAGAACCTTAGGCAAATCTGAATTCATCCGCCTGCCATGCCCGGCAGCAAGTATGATAAAAGTATGAGCTTTATTTATCACTTATCTTAAAGATGAAAAATGAAAACCATAATGATCAAGCCAACTGATTTTGTTATCGTAAAAGCTTCTTAGGTCGCTGATTTGATATTTTAGCATCGCAAGCCTTTCTATACCAATGCCAAACGCAAAACCGTTGTATTTAGTATGGTCTATTCCAACATTTTGAAAGACATTTGGATGCACCATACCACATCCAAGCACTTCTATCCATTTACTACCTTTATAACTTATGTCCACTTCCGCAGAGGGTTCAGTAAAAAGAAAAAAAACTATTACGAAAGCGTATCTTCAGCCCTTTATCGCTAAAGAACTTATTAAGGAAGTGATGGATAGTAAATTTTAACTGGCCCATATTGACACTTTCATCGACGATATATAACCCTTCTATCGGTGCATAGAGTGTGAGTTGCATCAAAGTCATTTCTGTATACTCTACCTGCAGCTACTATTTTCATTGGGAACTTTTGTTTTTCCATGGTTCCTGGTGTGTGAGCGCAGTACCATTCTTTATCATCTATTTTGTTCTTTAAGTGGAAGGTATCTTGCTCCTCTCGCGCAGGATGATGACTTGGAGTATTCAGTGCATCAAATACATGAAATTCATCTTCAATATCAGGCCATCAACTGCTTTAAAACCCATATGTGCAAAATAAGCTTTACTTCATTTATAACCTTACTGAGTGGATGGACCTTGCCAATTTTTCTGGCCTCGCAGGCAACGTGATATCAACTGCCTCGTTCTGCAATTTAAAGTTAACTTCTTCGGCTTTTAGTATATTCTCCTTATTCATTATAAGCTGATCTAGCTTATTACGTAAAACGTTGATAACTTCGCCTAAATTGCGCTTTTTTCCCTGCGTCTTCATCTCTTTTAAGTTGTCAAAATAAGCTTTAATTACACCCTTTTTCCCAAATATGATAGCCTAACTTTTCTAAATCTTGCAAAAGAAGCATTCTCAATTTCGAAACTGCTTTATCTTCAAGTGAAAGTATGTCATCTAATAACTCTTTATTCATCTTAAAACGCTGGCTTAAACTTTCATTATAGTGAAATTTTAATATCATCAACAATCCGAAAATTGCTCTATTCTGATTGTTAATTTATTGACTAATTAATCTTTTTATTTACCTTTGCGTTGATGAATTTGCTGTATCAACTATGCACAACAGTAGACTTCTTTCAAAATTCATGTAGGGAGCTCAAAATTGTGAATTGCAGCAATCAAATTAAACCTTAAACCAAAACGTTTTTGTCGGTTTCTATACCTGTCCGAGATGATTTTAAACCTTTTCAATAAGCCAATTACGTTTTCAACAATTGCCCTTTGGCTCATAAGTGCCCTGTTCTCTTTTTTATTCTTTGCTTAACGGATTCTTTTTCGTTTTCCTGTGCGGTAATACAACATTTTTGTGTATCTTCTGCATTCCCTGTAGCCAGCATCAGCTAAGATTTTAGTTTGCAGCAATACTGCTACCTTTGATTCTCTAAACATCCGAAAATCGTTTTCTACCATTCGAGAAAGATGCATATGACTTTTTACTCTTCCTCTGTTGTATTTGTGTTTTATAGTATGCCTTTTTTTCTTTCCAGAGTAGAAAGGCTTTTGCTTTTGTCTCTACTGGCGTTTCAGTTCCATCTATTACTAAAACTTCATATTCTACATCACTCTTTAATAGCTCTTTTTCCTGGTAATGCAAAATCTGGATGTTTTATTAATATGTCTTCTACCCATCTTATTATTTTAAAACTGTTACTTTCACTCATGCCATAGCTTTGCCCAATATGAAAATATGTATGATACTTTATATATTCCAGTGCCATAAGTAGCCTGTCTTCTATGCAAAGTTTACTTTTTCTTCCACTTCTAGCTTTTTTCTTTTATCCTCCACTTCTAGAATTTCTACCATTTGCTTAAATGTTGCTTTTTACCCCTGTTAAACGTCGAAACTTTTCCTTCTAACTTTTCTATTTCCTTATATTTCATTCAAATACTTCATCTTACACTCCCTCTAACAATTTTGAAAGAAGTCTAATAGTTTTATTACTCGATGGCTTATCTGGTATTTTCTCTAAGACGATTACCCCAATATACCCAATCACCATCATATGGAGATCTGGTTTTGCACTTTGATATGTCGTTTAATAACATGATCGCTGTGTATAATAAGATGTATCTTGTTACTTGTCATAAAACGCCAGTTATCGTTATTATACTTTTAAAGTATTTTTTTTATCCAGCATTTCCTTTGTTTGGGTGCCTAAAGACTGACCTTACCCAGAAAAGTGAGAGAAAGAAAAGAGTTTTTGGGTAAAATAAAATTTTGGAGGATTAGAAATGGCAAGAGAATATACGGCAGAATTCAAATTGAAGCTGTTAAGCTGGCAAATGAACAAAAGAAAGGTAGGTCAAACAATTACAAAAACAGCAAAGGATTTAGGAATAAAGGGTGGTTTATTAGGAAAATGGATAAAGAAACACAACGAAAAAAAGTCGGCAGCAGATGCATTTCCAGGTAGAGGTAACATGGCTCCTTATGACAAAGAGAGGTTTGATTTAGTTAGCAAGAGTAACAAGGGAAAGAGACATTTAAAAAAGTCCCAGCCAGTCAAAAAGAGTAAAATATTTTTTTTATAAAGAGCATAGTAACTGCTATAAAGTACAGGAATTATGTAGATTTTCTGCTAGTGGCTACTATAAGTGGACCACAAGGAAAATAAAGTAGAGAATCAGCAAATAAAGAGTTATTAGCAGATATTCAAAAATATATCAAGTTTCTAAATGTAGATATGGAGCTCCTAAAATTCATGCTGAATTGAAGGCTTTGGGTAAAAGTTGCAATTTGAAAACGGTGCAAAGTATTATGCAGAAAAATGACATCAGGGCTATACTGAGAAGAAAGTTTAAAATTAAAAACAACAAACAGATAATAGAGCTGTAGCTCCCAATATACTAGATCAAAACTTTATTGTTGATCAACCAAATAAAGTATGGGATTACTTACATCAAAACCAAGGAGGGATGGCTATATTTGGCAGCAATAATTCTCACGTATGGTAGTTAATGAGTAGTGCAATAAATAAACAATTGGTTATGAACTCTTTATTAATGGCCATTAATAGGCGTAAACCTGTTAAAATCTACTGCTGCACAGTGACCAAGGTTCACAATATACTGCGCAAGGGTATCAATATCTCTTAGCTGTAAAGAATATAGATGAGTAATAAAGGCTGTTGTTACGACAATTCTGTTGCAGAAAGCTTCTTTAGCTCATTGAAAGAGAAATACTTATTGATACTTCACAACACTCTGCTCAACAAACTAGAACTGCAATGTTTGAATACATAGAAATTTTTATAACAAACAACGTCACTATTAACTATTGCATTCCAGAACAATTTGATGCATCATTCTTTTGTAAAAACATTCCACACTTTCTCTCCACTTTTTGGGTAGTCAGTTGGATTTTCACCAACTGTATTCTAAACGCTTACTTGGCGCACCCATAACAAAATGCCTGAAAAACGTTAATAATTATATACTATTGTTAATAATTATTCAACCATATTTTAAGCTTACAATTTTGAGCTTAACTGACGCTTATGGATAGGGGCAACTCTATCACCCTGTGTTATGTTTATTTTCTAACGGACGCTGATTTTTGTATCGTAATTTCTTGCTATAAATTGGTTATATAAGAGCTGGCTTCTAAAATTTTATAACCCTAATTTGAATTAACAGACAGTAGAATCGAAAGATTATTACAAGGAGAAATCTACACAGATCGACCCTTTTGTGAATCTGCGTTTCTGCTTTCTTCAACTTGTTTTGCAAAGATGTTTCCGGTTTCTGAAGTGGCTTAGCAATTTCACGCACAACGGCAATAACTGCTGTTAAAACGTTTTTAACAATGCACCTAAAGCTCCACCAACTGCTTCCCTGCCATATATATGAGCTTGCTTTTCGTTACCGTCAGCAGTTTCCCTGCCCTCCTTCTTGGATCCATCCTATGAGCAATCACCGAAAACAACACTCCCTGATTGAAGACTTCACTTTTTCCTTTGCTTCGTGGACATCCCCATCTTTTGCTGTTTCATGTCCATGACTTGTTTAGCGTTCATTAGCTCCTTTTGTTGCTGGACAAACATGCTACTTAATACTTCTTCTATCACTTGCTTTCTCTCTTCTCTAACTCTTTTCATAGATTCTGATTTATCGCGAGTATGCTTTGTGGTTTCAAATTCTGCATCAATATCTTCAGAAGCAGCCTGACTATATAAAGTCTCTATGAGCCTGTCTATGCTTCGCTTTATTTGCATAGTCCTTTCGTAACTATCCGAATTATCAATTCCTTCGTCGATCTGATTTAGAATATCCTCAAAACTTTCAAATAGTCTTGAATATACTGTATTATGTATTGCTTATCTTCCTCTTTGTGTTGTTCTTCTTGATTTTGCTGATTTTCATTTTCTAAACTTTTCTCTCTTTTATCATCGTTATTTTCTTCAATATCATCACCGTCTTCCTCAAAAGGTCTTTGTCGTTCATGATTTTTTAATTTAGTTAAAATTCTCACCAGTTACTATTGTATATGAAAAATTAAATTAACATTAATGAAAAGCGTTTACAACTTCAGCACTAGTTAAAACTACAGTAAAGCTGTCAAAAGTAGGATCATAATACCTCTCATACAATTCAACTGAACACCTAAGCCTAAGCCTTATCTTTCCTTAGCATTAAACTAATTTCATAATCATTATTAGAGTTTAGCATAGCAGAATTACATAATTCATCAGCTAATACAGAGTCTAAAATTCCATTAATTTTTATCGTAATGTGTCTGCTTCCAGCACACCGAGCACTTTCCTCCAGCCAAAAGAAGAAATATCTTTCACCTCTTCTCTGTTATTACGCAAAGTAAACCTTAGGTTTCTTATATTATTTAACACAATAAAATTATTGTCATGACCTTTAATTTTTAGCTGTAATTTGCTCATTATCACCTCCTTTATTAAAATATCAAAATTAATTGTTGAATGTAAAATCGTGTTGATCCATAGCACAATTACTTTCTAAAATGACCTCATTATTAAAACCTTCAATGCTCTTAAGTATCAAGTTAATATGCCTTATAATGGCAAACATACTGTCTATATGATAAGTATATATGTCGCATGAAAATCTTGCCTTTGTAGCAAAATTGGACAGCATATGCAGGTTATTATAATTCACTACACGCAATCTCAGGTAAGGAATGGTGACCTGTTTAGGTAAGTAGTCATAAATGTTAGTAACATATTTCCTTAAATCAGAGTTTGCTTTTAGTGCTTCATAAATGCTATAGTATTTTCTAAAATGAATGATAAATTTCCATTATGGTATTACCAACCAAAAGTTGTAAGTCTGTATATTTATGCATTAAAGGTCTGAGGCGGCTTTTGATGGTATTCCAACAATGCTCTATAGGGTTCAAATCTGGTGAATATGTTGGTAGATAGAGCAAACGGCATCTAGCATTATCTATTAACTCCTTTGTTTTGGGAGTTTTATGGGTGCGCCAAGCAAAGTGCGTAAAGTTCAGTTGGTGAAAATCCAATCAAGGCAAAGCCTAGCCAGCAGCTTGGAACAAACCACTATGCTGCGTAAGGTAACGAGCGTAGCAAAGCTAGTGGAACGGACAACACAGGGTACAACGAAAGTGAAGGTATTGAGTCCCGAAATTCTCGATGTCATAGAGGTCGACACTTTCCATAAGTTGGAAGACAGCAAGAAGGGTAACGATAAGGCAAGTTATCACTCACTCTATCGGGATCTGAGGCCGTATCACGTGTTGAGATGGAGTTTACGTAAACTTGGGAGATCCTTTGTATTCCTATTAAGGTACGTTGGAACAAGTCAACAAAGGCGAGGACTGACGGAAGATACAAAGGAAGTCGGACTGATTGATAGTACTCAGAGGAAAGCCACGCCAAGGGAAAGCGATCAGCGGTTTAGTAACTGGTTTAGGGATTGTTACACCAATACAACAGAGGTTGGAATATGACGCAAGGAAAACTAAATCAGATAGCAGTAATCAAAGATGCTGTGAATGCTACACTGAAGAGCCGTATGCGGGAAATTCGCAAGTACGGTTCTGTTGGGGATCATAGCAGTTAAACCTAATAGGGGATTTAAAGTTATGATCTCTACCAGACAATGTGGCATTGTCCATAACTATTGTAGTACCATGTGGCAATTTAGGTAATAACATCTCTCTAACCATGTATTGAATACCCTTTGTCACACCCACCTTTGAAAGTCATTGGTGCAATAAATCTCTTCCAATCCACCCGCCATTATACTGATTCTCGTTTTCTTCCTGGAATATCTGCATAATTTTCTTCCTATTGGAGCACGTCCATACTCTCGGTATAACCTATTATCAACTCCTGCTTCATCTATATATAAGATGCTGGAATGGTCTATTTTGAGATTTTATCGGTAAATCGCTGCCTATCTTCTTGATTGCGCTCTTGATATAGTGTAACTTTTTTAAAGTAATTCTTAGCTGTTTCAGCCTATACCAAATTGAATTTATTCCAAATCCAAGATTTTGTTTCATCTCTGCCAGCGTATGATCTGGATTCTTTTAACATATTCTTCGAGTATTTTGGTCTATTTTTCGAATAAAGCTGCCGTTTTTCGATGGCCTTAGGCTTTCACCAGCGGCTTTCTTTCTTAACCAGCGGTACAGAGTTGCTATTCCTATCTCCAAAAGCTCTGCCACCTCAACCTTTGACTTCCCTTTTTCTATCATCGATACTGCCCTTCTTAAATCCACACTATACGCCATTATAACTCAAATAGCTTATTATACCTTTATCATTTACTTTGGGAAGTACTATAGCTAGTAATGCAGCAGATGTTACAAAACTACAATTATTGGTAGAACAGACAAGTCGAGCAATACTGAGAGTAGCACCTACTGTTAACATAGTTACAAGATTCACAGAAGCAACTTTTAAGAAACTCATTTGTCTTTTTCCTGCTTTTTCTAGCGAAACTTCATTTGTTTTTGTTTTGCCCAGTTCACCCTCAAGTGGTGTGTTTTCATTCTCCAGACTTTTATTTTTTGTGTTAGTGATTCATTCTCTTTATTGAATTGTTTCAACTTAGTCTCATGTCCAAGTATGCAACTTTTTGATTCTGCTAGTTCCTTTTGCGCTTTTTCTAACAACACTTTTGTTTTAGAATGCTTATTTTCGTTTTTTCTAATTCGCTATTAAGTGTTGTATTTTTACTTTCTAGATCTTGTATTTTTTGTTCTAGTGATTCATTCTCTTCATTGAGTTTCTCCAGTGCTTCCAATTTAGTCTCGTGTCCAGTGATATAACTTCTCAATTCTGTTAGTTCCTTTTGCGTTCTAATGGTACTTCTGTTTTTTTAGTTTTTCTAATTCACCCTTGCGTTGTGTTTTACTTTCTAGATCTTGTATTTTTTGTTTTAGTGATTGATCTCTTTTTGGTTTTGTTTCTCCAATGCTTCCAATTTACTCTGATATTCAGTTACATGACTTTTGATTCTTCATTTTTGCATCAATATCTCCCCATCTTCTGATTCAGTACATATTCCACTGTCGTCACTACTACTACTTTCATTTAAAGAGATAGAGGTCTGTTCATTACTACATGTGGCATTTATTTTTGCGGCGACTCAAAATTTTGTACCATATTCTTAACACTAACACGTAAGTATTGCTTATCTACTGTACTGTCAATACTTTCACCCGTAACAGAAGTCTGTTTATCATCACGTGTAGCATCATGTTGTTTCAAATAAGGACTTATAACATTTGCTGGTTTTGCAGCTGCATTATTCCGTTCACAACTAAACCTTCTGGGTTTTATTCGTTTTATTATGATATCTCTTGGAGTTTTGTCTTTATTTTTCTAATTTAGAATTTGCTTTAGCATCTAGTAAATACTATCTCTTGATCACTATTCGAAGTAGCAATGTCCAAGGAGTCAGTCCAGAGTGATCTTTCATAGTAGTAACACTTTGTTGTTTTCCAGTAGGAGCTTCACCATTAATGCATCACCGCATTGTACAGGAAAATGTAATAATACCTCGTGCTGTAGTGCCATCTGGCATTTGCAGCTTAAATTGTGATTTTATAAAAATCGTTAGATTTAAATATGTTATATACTATTGTATATGGAGAATCTATTCCGTTCTCATCACTCTTTTCTTTTTAATTTATCTTGTACTTTTTTAATACATTATCACTGCTTAAGTCTCTGCTTTCACTTACTTCTTGTATTATTTCAAAAACTTTTCCCTTTTCATTTCCATAACTTTTACACCTAATTTATTTATTATTGCTAAACAGTCTCACAAAAGTTAAATTTGTCGAAATTCCATGTTTGATCTAAAAATTAGTCATAAACATTTTCTATGCAAGTAGCTGACACTGGTTCATTCTATAATGGTGTCACAGCAGTCCTACATCATGCCACCGCG
>JAHHFQ010000213.1:0-10563 GCA_018831715.1 Matsumurasca onukii | reverse complement strand
AAAGAAATATGTATCAGCTACTTCATTTGCTGCGCCTCAGAAACGTTCATGCGAAGGCCATAAATCAGTATAAAGACCTTTAATCATTGGCTTCGTAGTACTTCTCAACCAACTTATTAAGTAACCTTACACCAAACCTACTGCTCCTCTTGGACAAATGTCAGTTTCTCGTGCCAAGCAGTGCCTGCGATATCTAAATGCCCAGCAAGTTTCATTCACAAACGCTGTAAAACTGTGCAGCCATTATGCTATCTCCGCCAGAACCTGCAGGAGCGATGTTTTGAACATCAGCAATCGGTGAATCAATAATTTTGTCATAAGTTTCATTCATAGGAAAACGCCATAACTTTCTACTTCATTTCCCATCAATCAGACGGCTTGCTAATTCATCATTATTTGAAAAGACCAGCATATTCGTTATTTCCAAGTGCAACCACTATAGCACCAGTTAAAGTTGCAAGATCAATCATAAATTTTGGTGAGAATCTGTCTTGCGTATACCATAAAGCATCTGCAAGTATGAGCCTTCCTTCTGATCGGTGTTCAACACTTCTATTGTCTGTCCAGACATTGAAGTTACTACATCACTTGGTCTTTGAGCATTACCACCCACTGCATTTTCTGCAAGTGCGACCACACCGATCGCATTTACTTTTGCTTTTCCCTGCTAAAGCATGCATCACCCCAACCACAGTAGCAGAGCCTGCCATGTCATATTTCATTGACTCCATACCACGTGAAGGTTTGAGTGATACTCCACCAGTGTCAAACGTTATACCTTTACCAACAAAAGCTATTGGCTTTTGTTCTTTAGCAACCCATTCCATTTTATCACTACTAATTTTGGTTCTTTACTACTTCCTTGTGCAACTCAAGCAAGGCTCCTTTTTTTTCTCTTCCATCTGCTTTTTATCAAGCACCTCGATTTCAAGGCCAAGCTTAGTAAGTTCTTTTTATATGATCAGCATAGATTCTGGATATAGAATGTTAGAGGCTCTATAAAAGAGCGCAAGGAATATACTCTCACCTTCTTGCCTTAAGTGCTCAAATGATCTTTCAGCATTACTTAATTGCTTATCTTTTACTAATACGGTAATCTCTACCTCTGTAATTTTCTCATCCTTTAGTTTTATACTTATCAAACTTAAAACTACGCAGAAACGCACCATATGCAACATTTGCTGCACTACCTTCGATTAAAACCGCTGCTTTTTAATTTTAATCTGCTTAGCTCACAATATATTTTACCACCAATATTTAATTCTTTATTTTCATTCCATTCATCCTTCTTACCCAGTCCAACAACTATAACATTTTTCTCTTCTGGCAAAGCAGAGAAAAAATCACCAAAACTTCCATTGAAATCGCTAAATTGTTTTATATTATCTATGACCTGTTTTCTTTGCAAAACTCCGCTATCATTTACGGTTTCGTTGTCTTCAAATAAACCCATTACTATTGTTTTAAAATCGGGCGAAATTTTAGAAATTGTTATTTTCATTGCTGGTATCTCCGTTGCAAATCATTGTAAATTGTACATAAAAAACATAGCAAAACATCAGTAAGATATTTTTCATATACATCCTAAGTACAATAACACTTAAGTTTACTATGGACTCCCTTACATGCAGGGTTTTATCTTTTTATTAGAGAACTTATTATATCTGCCCAAGGTAATGTTAAACTAATTTTTATGACCTGACTGTAAGTAAATGGTGTTATGAGAAGGCTTGCAAGCCCAATAACAACAAAATCTCCAAGAACAGGATCAGCACAATTATCGCAATTATGGTCAACAAAACATTTGCGTTGTGAATTCCGGAACAGTTTCTCGTGATAAGGTTTTGAGAAACGCGCTCTCAATACTATGCTGCTAAAGCTTATTCAAGTCAAGCTCACAAAGGTGATCAAGATCTTAAAGGAGTTATTTTTATTGCTATCGCCGATTTTATCTTATTTCCTAACAAGCTGGCTATACAAATCTGATCACGTTACTTTGATAAAAATTACCCATGAACATGATCTCAAAGATTTTAGTTGCACTTTCATCGAGCTACCAAAAGTTTAATAAGACAAAAGAAGATCAGCTTTCAAATATTGTTGAAAAATGGATTTATTTTTTTTAGTACCCTGAAAGTCGGTTTTGTGGTGGTTAAATTCCACTTTCCCTAGACATCGGGATAATGTATATCTCACATTTTAAGGGTGGCAACCTTTGGGGTGCAAGCATGAGATAAAAGCAGGTAACACTAAACCTCATGGTGAATCCTGCAAACAGAGTTAGATATGATTACGAGAGGAACCTATGTTTGAATTGTCGTCAAAGCATAGTATGCGAAAGGAGGTTGAATTGCATAGACCAAAACGGTATGAAGCAAAAGTCGAACTAAAGATTGAAGGCTTTAGTTATTGATGTCTCAGCTTCCGGCAAATAGTAGGAATCTAAGTTTAACGTGAAACGAAGCCATGGGAACAGAGTAACCACATAAAAGCTCTTATATTCATTAAAATATAAGTAGGTAACAAACCACAAGCTGCTATGTGGAAGGATTGTTTAAGAAGCTAATGCCCAAAGTAATATCTGGGATATTATAACACTTTAATTTGGCGTAAAGTGGTGAATAGTAGTGAATATGTTATGGACCAGCAAAAGCTAGGTATGAATGGAATGGAATTCCTTGGCGAAAGCTGAAGAAGAAATCTTCATTTAAGCTACAAAAACAGATTTACCAAGCTTCTAAATGTAATGATATCAAAAAGATGCATAATCTTCAAAATTATTGCTCAAATCAACAAGTGCAAAACACTCGCCTGTTAGGAAAGTAGCACAGGACAATAGGGGAAGAAGACTGTATTGAAAGGCTAATCTTGTTCAAAAAAGAGAAAGATTACAACTATCATATTCTTTAGATATAAAAAAAAAGCCATCAAGACGCGTCTGGATCCCAAAACCTGGTGTCATCGGAGCATCGCCCGCTTGGTATACCTACTATATCGTGTCGACAAAACAAACACTTGTAAAATGGCTTTAGAACCAGAATGGGAAGCAAAACTTGAGCCAAACACTTATGGTTTTAGACCTGGTAGATCATGTCATGATGCAATTGAAGCCATATTTGATGTGCTAAAACAGAAAACAGCATATGTATTAGATGCTGATATTTCTGGATGCTTTGATAATATTAAACATTGTGTGCTGCTTGAAAAACTTAATACCACACCAACTTTAAAGAGGAATTATAAAAGGATGGTTGAAAGCAGGCATTATGGAAGATAGAAAGTTTAGTCCACCAAACGTGGTTTTAATTCAAGGAGGGACGATCTCACCGTTGCTAGCTTGTGTTGCATTACACGGATTAGAGCAACATGTCAAAAAGCATTAACAAACGAACTCTTTCAATGCATGAAAAGAAATATGGTAAGATATCGCATAAAAACGCGCAAAAGTCTATTAGTGTAATTTTCTACTGTGATGATTTTGTCATCATACATGAAAACGAAGAGATTATTCTTAAAGCAAAATTTTAGTTGAAGAATGGTTAGAAACCATTGGACTAAAATTAAAGCCCTCTAAAACAAGAATTTCTCATACATTAAGAACCATTGACGAAACAAAACCAGGATTTGATTTTCTTGGATTTTCAATAAGACAATATCCAACAAAGAAAGTAAAAAGGTTACACATTATTAATAAAACCAAGTCGTAATTCTATAAAGCAGCATACATTTGCTATTAAACATAAACTTAGAGAATGCGTGGGGCGCCACAGGAAGTAATAATAAGAATCTCAATCCAATAAACAGAGGATGGAGTCAATATTACTCTTCGGTAGTTTCATGTAAAATCTTTAGCTCATTGATAATACTATACATAGAAAGCTCTGGAAGTGGGCAATCTTTAGGCACCCAAACAAAGGGAAATGCTGGATAAAAGAAAAATACTTTAAAAGTATAATAACGATAACTGGCGTTTTATGACAAGTAACAAGATACATCTTATTATACACAGCGATCATGTTATTAAACGACATATCAAAGTGCAAAAACCAGATCTCCATATGATGGTGATTGGGTATATTGGGGTAATCGTCTTAGAGAAATACCAGATAAGCCATCGAGAGTAATAAAACTATTGAAGTTAGAACAAAGTAAATGCGGTAATTGTAGACTATGGTTTGAAAGTGATGATATAATAGAAATACATCATAAAGACCGGAATAGACGAAACAATATGATCAAAATTTATCTTTGTTACATGGACATTGTCACGATGAATTACACAGGAGGTGTGCATGAAAAGCACCAAATTGGAGAGAAGCCGTATGAGGCGCAAAGTCTCACGTACGGTTTTGAAGTCGAGTGAGGAGGGGCGACCTTCTTCACTAGACAACAATATGCAGATGAAACTACGGAAGAAGACTTAAGGAAATAGCAGAAAAAGCACCAATAATAAAGTTAGCCTACGATGAATTAGACAGGTTTAGCTGGAATGAAAAGATTTAGTAGCATATGAAGAAAGAATAATGGATCTGCGGAAAGAAGAAGCCATTCTTGAATACAAACTTGAGGAAGGTATAGAGAAAGGAAAATCGAAGTTGCAAAAATTTACTTAAAAGCTGGTGTATCTGTTAATTTAATAGCTGAATCCACTGGCCTTTCTCTGCTGAAATTGTACAGCTTAAGCAAGAAGTGGCCTAAGTATCACGTTTTTCAGGGCTTTAGCTCGGCAGTGGTCTGAAAAGTCCATTTTCAATTTTATAAAATGTTTATATTTTACCACCTACTTTATTTGAATAAGTTCTTCTGCCACACTCTGAACGGATACTGAATCAGGCTCAAGTTGACAAGTAGATGTTATCTTGTTATAATAAATATTTATTAATTTAATCTTAACTTAAGAGGGTATTTATGGTAGCAAGTGATAGTGTTTAAAAAGGTATGCGTTAGCCTATATAAAGAAATTAGGTAATAATATTGAAGGGTTTCTACAGTATTGTAATAATACACCGAATTTAACTGGAGCAAGGAGAATTTTAAAAATGTGTATGAAGATTTACACATCCAAATTCAAGCAATAATAGGCATGATACAGGAAGCAGAAATGATCAATATAACGCAGGAATAACGCACAACCTACAGGCTCTCAGATTACACATATACATGTACACAATAGAGGTTTAGACTTTTGGGATTATTTGCTATTACAATGCTGGATGGATTCTTTATTCGGTGGACGTGGTCACACTACGGTTAATAATATAACGAATATTAACAATGGTAATACCACTCATCAAGAGAAAAGAGAATAAAAAAGAATCAGAAGACGTAGAAAGCTATTAGCTTTGGGTATAGTAGCTGCAGCTAGGTGTGTTGCTTTCCATGCTGGTATGTGTTTTGGTATAACAGCAGCAGAAAAGTGGCTAGAAAAGAAGAAAAAAAATAGATTACCTGGATAGTAAATTTAAAACGTTCAGAAATATAGAATTTGCGGTTGGCGTTGTTTCTTTGGCTTTTGGTAGCTTGTGCTGTTTACCCAGTCTTACCAGTGTGGGTTTAGCTATCCTTGGCGTTAATTCTCTCGTATGTTTTGCTGGTGGTTTAGCTTTTCATATGAAGCATGAGGAAGAATCAGAAAATATCGAGAAAGCTGAAAGAGCGGTAGATAGCTATCTTAAACAAGTGCATGGTTATGGAGATTCTTCTCGTGATGCACCACCTCCTTACTCTCCCTCAATATCCTAATACTACCCAAGCTCCTCCTTACTTTCCTCAAAAGCGCTCCTTCTTATAGTGAATTTAATAATCCCAATGTGGAACAGCAGTCTGGGAATTGTGAGTGGTTCATGCGTGGTAAAATTAACAGTTTTTATTTTAGCCAAATTAATTGAATCGCTACAAAACCTGCAGAGTTAACTTTGTGGAAAGCACCCTTAGCTCAGTTGGATTAGAGCATTTGACTACGGATCAAAAGGTCGGGCGTTCAAGTCGCTCAGGGTGCACCACATTTTATAGAAACAGAAGTCACACTTGAAATTAATATATGTAATACCTATGTTTAAAGGTTAAGCACTAAACTATTATATATGAGCAAAAAAGACTACTATGATCTGTTGAAGTAGTTAGAAATGCCAGTATTGATGATAAAAAAAGCGTATAAAAAATTAGCATTAAAATATCATCCTGATAGAAATCCTGGCAATCAAGAAGCAGAGGAGAAATTAAAGAAGTAACAGCTGCATATGAAGTTCTGTCTGACTCTGAGAAAAGGGCAGGCTATGACCGTTATGGCCACGAAGGTGCTTCTGGTGGATTTCAAGGCTTTAGCCTCTGCAGGAGATTTTAGCGGCATATTCAATGACTTTGGTGGAGGATTCGGTGGTGGTGCAAGTAGATCGAGAGCAAAAAAGAAGACAACAGGAGTATCTGGAGCAGACCTACGTTATGATCTTGAAATTACCTTAGAAGATGCATTTAAAGGAATACAAGCGCCTATACATTATGTGACAAATGTAAAATGTGATACATGCCAAGGCACAGGTGGCGAAGGAACAATTAAACCAGTTCAGTGCCACACATGCCAGGGAAGGTAGGATTAGAACTCAACAAGGCTTTTTACCATCGAAAGAACATGTACTACATGCTATGGGGAAGGAGAAATAATACAAAACAAATGTAAGAAATGTGGTGGAAGTGGACGTAGAAGAGATGAAGTAAATATATCCGTTTCAATTCCAAAAGGCATAGAAGAAGGAGCTAAGGTAAGGATAAGTGGTAAAGGAGAAGCTGGAACAAAAGGTGGAAAAAGTGGAGATTTATACGCATATACGTGAAAATAATTTTCCATAAAATCTTTGCTAGAAATAAAGCAGATTTACACTGTAAAGTGCCTATAAGAATGACACTAGCAGTGCTTGGTGGTGAAATCGATATTCAATCAATTGATGGAGCTAAAATAAAAGTAAAGGTCCTGAAGGCACTCAAACTGGTACCAAACTACGTTGTAGGGAAAAGGGTATGCCATATATGAACTCACATGCTCGTGGTGATTTATACGTTACAGGTAATAGTTGAGACTTTAATCAAAATTTAACTAAAAAAGCAAATTGAACTATTAAAAGCGCTTGAAGAAGAGGAAAATGCAAGTGTACAACAACAATCTGAAGGGTTTTAGTAGTAAAAAAAAAAATAAGAAATCTGCTAAATGACATAAAGGGGTAACTGTTTACGGGTTTTCATTTAATCCTGCAATTCTTTGACTTATTAATGGAAAACTTAACAATAGTGTTATTATTAGCCAACAGAAACTTCTTAGTTCCTTAAAACTATGTAAAAGCAATAAATTTCTTTATTAAGGTCAAAGTTTTGCTATTCTCAGGTTTTAATAATTTAAATTTAATGAATATAAACAAAATGAGTTTTATTTCTTCCGCTTGGGGGTAGGAAGAATCGGGATGAATGTTAGCCTATATCATTACAAGGTAAGTGGATTATGATCGACCTTGGTGTTGGTTTTACAGATGAAACTATTCCAGGTGTTGAGCTGCTCATTGCTGATATAGATTTTATTGCTCAAAGAAAAAATTTACTTGGAATAATAATTACACATGCACATGAGGACCACTGCAGTTGCAGTGCCCCACTTGTGGAAGAGTTGCAGTGCTCCATATATACAACAAAGTTTACGGTTAATTTTCTTAAAGAGAAACTAAAAGAATTTCGATTGGAAGGTATAGTGCCTGTAAAGAGGTAGACATAAATGGCAGCATAAATTTGGGTCCTTTACCGTCGAGTTTATAAATGTAACTCATTCAATTCCTGGAGGCAAATTCAATATTAATTAGCACTGAAATGGGTAGTGCACTCCATACCGGAGACTGGAAATTTGATCCAAAACCTGTTGTTGGATTAACTTCTAATATGAAGCGTCTAAAAGAAATTGGCGATAAGGTGACCTGCTTGCAGCAATTTGCGATTCAACCAATATATTAAGCAAGCATCACTGAGTCAGAGGTGAAATTTATAATAATATTTATAACATAATAAAGCGGTCTAAAAATTAGTTGCTGTTTCGCTATTTGCTTCAAATGTGGCACGAATTGAAACGATAAGCCAAGCTGCAAAAGCACTAAATAGAAAAGTAGTTTTACTTGGTAGATCTTTATGGAGAATAGTGAAAGTTGCGCAAGATAGTGGTTATTTAACTGATTCTCCTCAGTTTCTTGAAGCAAAGGAAGCAGTAAATTTTCCAAGGAAGAACTGGTGCTACTTTACCAGGTTGTCAAGGTGAGCCACTGGCAGCTACCAAGACTTGCTGCTAAGAGTCATCAAGCATTTAAAATGCAGCAAGGTGATACCATGATCTTTTCGTCAAAATCATTCCTGGAAATGAAACTCGTGCACAACTGCTCAATGCCTTTTGAGATGGGGTGAAGTTATTACTGAAAAACAGAGCATGTTCATGCTTCTGGGCATCCAACAAGAGAGAGCTAAAGGAAATGTATTCTTTAATAAAACCGAAGATGTCTATTTCAGTTCACGGCAGAATATATTCACACGCATGCACATGTAAAATTTGCTAAAGTGCGGTGTGGCAAAAGCAATAATGATTGCACCAGGTGATATTGTTAATTTGGAGAACGGAGAAAAGGTTGATTCAATTGATGTTGACTACTTGGTATTGATGGTATGTTGCTACGTCATCCGGAGAGCAGTGTTATAAAATGCGTAAAGAATGAAGATGCCAGGTTATTGTGGTAACAGCAGTTGTAAACAAGAAAAATAAATTGCTTTAAACCAAAAGTATTTGTACCTGGTGTTTTGAAGTGCTAGAAGATGCAGCTACCATACAGAAAATTGTCAAGAAAGTTGAGTTGTTGTTTAGTTTGCAGCCAACAAAAAATTAAAAATAAGATTGAAAAGTTCAATATTGAGTATCTTAAGGAATATTTACTAAAAAGACCTATAATTGAGATTCAGATAGAACAGGTATGAAATGAATGAAGCTATTCGTTCATCTGGTGTTATTTCGTTATTCCTTATTTTACAAAAGCTGCTTTATATGTTGATATAAAAAAGCAGTGTTGGTAACATTAGTCTTGTTGTATCTAAATGTACATGTAAAACAGCGTTGGAAAGCAATTGTGAAAATGTTGCAAAGGTAATAGGAACAAATTTATCTAATTGTGGCTTATTTAATGTAAAACGTGGTGCGGAAGCTGAATCTAAATCTTGGAAAAGCGATACTGTAGTCACAGTAAGTTTAAGCGAAATATCTGGTAGTGCATTAGAGCTATCATTTCGTTTATTTGACACTTTACAAAAAGAGAATTACTTCTCAGTCAGTTGTTTTTCCAGCAAAGACTGGAGAAAATTGGTCACCTCGTTTCGGATGTGATACATGATAGATTAATTGGTGAGAAGGGCACTTCAACACAAAATCACGTATATCGCTGAAGAAAAAGATAGCAACTAAATCTGTGCGTAAAATTGCTGTGATGAATCAAGATGGAGTAATATAAAATACTTAACAAATGGCGATAGATTTGTGTCAACACCGAGATTCTCCACCAAATGGTATTGTTTTTTATATCTTACGCAAATGGTAAAAGTTATATATATTAAAAATTTAAAAGATAACACTGAATCAATAATCAGCGCATTTGAAGGAGTTGTTTCTGCACCAAGATTTTCTCCCGATGGTAAATCTCTTTTAATTTCCCACTCATTGGGTGGTGAAACGAATATATTATCTTTGGATTTAGTAGTAAACGAACAAAAAAATTACTAAAGGTTCAGCTATAAGCACTTCTCCCTCTTTTCTCCAGATCAAAAGTATATGGCTTTTAGTTCTGATATATAAGTGGGAGTCAGCATACACGTTATCGATTTTACTAACAAAAGTAAAAACCTAAAAGAATTAGTTTTGGAAGTGGAAGATATGCTACGCCTGTTTGGTCATAAAGGAGATCTGATAGCTTTTACAAAGATTCAGTCAGGAAAATTTTACATAGGAGTTATGAAGCCAGATGGCAAGAAGAACGTCTGCTTTCAGAGGGGCATAAAATTGAATCCCCGGCATGGCTACCAAATGGTAGAGAAATCATTTTACAAGAACAGAATCACCAAGCAACTCTAAACTATATTTAGTAGACTTAGTAAAGAAAATCAAAAATGGTTTCCACTCCCACAAATGCTTCTTGCGGATTGGTCTTATTTTGAAAGTAGATCTATTATAGATTTGATATGAGCCTTATTTTACTTTAATCGCTTATAACCTTTGGCACTACAAATACCCATGCTCAGGTTTTGTATTGGACAATATCTCTTTTTAATGTTTTGAGAATTTATAACATCATCGCGTACATGAATGTCCTTGTCTATGCTGCCATAACATGGGAGAAACACCTTCAGTATTAACTTGCAATAAAGTATCATGTATCCAATCCAGCATTGTCAGTTCTTTGGGTAGTGATCAATCTCGTCATTTGATAACTTAATCCTTACAAGCTGTGCAATTTTAAGCATTTCTTCTTTGGTAATTGTTATTTTTCTCTTATTTGCAAA
>JAHHFQ010000212.1:0-55215 GCA_018831715.1 Matsumurasca onukii | reverse complement strand
TAGTTCTGTCAATGCTTTGCCCTCTATTTTACATTTTAATAAAAATTTTATCAGAGTTGGCTTGCTTATCTCTGCTAGCGTATCATGGTAGAATTCTTTATTATTTAAGAAATCTCTTATATTTTCTGAGCGTTTATATTCAATCTCGCTAGTAAGTGTTAGCAATTTCTGCGCAATAAGGAAATTAAATGTTTCACCCATTTTGGAAATAGAAGTTAAAGTCTCTTGAGTATGTTTTCCTTAGGGGTGGGGTGTGTTTTCTATTGGTGTTACATTTTTTCATAAGTGGTTGAATTAAATTTTCAAATGATTTACTGTGCTTAATAGGTGTAAGTGTAGAGGATAAACTGCTATCTGAGTCTTCTTCTGAATTATTTGTTTCTAATCTTATTGGGTTTTACTATTTTTGAGATTGTTTTGTGTCTTGGCCTGCTCGATGCAGGATGTTATTAAACTGTACGGATTCTGCTTGGTTAGGCAACCTTATGTTAATCTTTTTACTTCTACTATGAACCTTTCGTAGTTTTATTTATTTATTTTATCAATTTTTTATAAGCCTTTGGTGGATTCCTCTTTCTATTTATATGTTTTTGGGTTCTGCAGGAATTTCTCGATCAACTCCTAATTCTGGAATTACTGCAGTCAAATTCATTATTTTCCTCTTCATCCTTGTTTTTCTTCTGTGGAATTTTTTAAATATTCCTCGAATGTTAAAGGTTGCGGACCCGCTTCTGATATCTTCCTGGCTTCCTCTAAAAGTATTGTGTTCATTGGTTTTATCGTTGTTATTTGTTCAAAAATTTTTAGGATCTTCTTTTAAAAGGCAGAATAGCCAACCGCTATTTATAGGATAGCTTGTGTCGTAAGAAAGGATGTTTATTGGACCTCCAAATAGTCCTAGGTGACCAAGGATACCGCTGTACCCTTAACTCTGATATAGAGTAAGGAGATCTTTAAGCCCTGACGCTTTCCGTGGGAATATGCATCAGTCAGAATTGTTTAGGGTAGAACGGTAGCAATGGTACCGAATGGAGAAAATATAAAGACCATTCTTACTCGTGGTAGAGTATAATTCTAATTTTTAATTAAGATTTTCACATTTTTATATATTCTAAGATTATTTGCTAAACTCAGCGTAGTCTACCGTTACCCTGTTTTAGCAAATGCACCTATTGTTTACCTGACCATGACCAGCTTATTTTTGGTTTTCTTTGAATCAAGCTGCAGCTGCGTGCTTTAGCTGTGCTTTGTAAACAGGTAACGCAAATTATATTAGCAAGAATTATATAATTGCATAACATAATTCTCTGCTTTGTCCGCATAGCCACCCCAAACGAGTAGCAGCCACTCAGCAAACAAGTCCTTATAGTTTTAATACTCTATGCAGTGGCTATTTTATGCTTGGAAGAGTTCAGTTAAAAATTATTGATGCAAATTGAATGGCTGTAGAATTAAGAGCACTGTTAGATTCAGGATCCCAGTTCAACTTTGTAACTGAGAGACTAGCTAAACCGTAAAACTCGCTCGGAACCTATTCCCATAATAATCGAAGGCATAGGAACCTATAAAACAAAAGTTACCTTTTCGGTAACAGCTTCATTTAAATCTCGATTTAACACATTCAAACCATTAATAAAAGCATTTGTTTCACCCAAAATTGTGTCAAATCAAAGCATATACCAGAAAGACATTACTGAATGGCACATTCCTTAAAATATCAATTTAGCAGATAAGCGTTTCAATCTTCCTTCCTCAATGGATTTATTGTTAGACATAGTTGCACCAAAAGATTCTCTCATCAGGAAAAAATCAATTGTGAAACAATTAACCGATCCTTCAAAATACCGTTTTGGGTGCATAAGTGCTGAAAAGATTTACAACTGCATTCAAGATAGTCTCCTGTGCACTTGGCTGCAACAGTGAGGAAGAATTGAGTAGCAATTTAACAAAGTTTGGGAATGAGATTTGTTGAATCTGCCAAAATCCCAGCCAACAAAAAAAAAAAAGACTGAGGTGTTATTCGCGCAACACAAACAGCGCAATAAAGAAGAAAGATTCGCAGTAAAAATTACGTTAACGGAAAGTACAGGGACGTGGATGGTGAAGCAATGAGTAGCTTTAAGTTTGGTTTGTATGGTATAGAACGTCGATTGTCGAAGCAGCTCGAGCTCGAATTGATGTAAACAGAATTCCTTTGATTGTGAAACAAAAAATATTTGTCAAAAAAAATATGCTAACTGAAGCTTATATGCGACGATCCTTTGCCAGTGCAGTTTGAAAGAAGTAGAGATTTTTTGCAAAATTTAGAAGCACTGGAAAATTTTAAAACATCTCGACTTCTTACAATCCACAAGAGGCCAGAAGAACTTCAAATTCATGTGTTTACCGACTTTAGAACATGTGTATGGTGCTGCAGTGCACTTACGATCAAAATGCGATGATGGAAACATTTCCGTTCAACTTACCTTTTCCAAGTTGCGAGTCAGACCCTGCAGATCCAAACGATACGTCATTTTGATCTCTGCAGCTCTTATTGGAGCCGAACTCATCACAAAAGTAAAGACTGCTTTACCGGTCCGTGATAAACCTCTGGGTTTTGGACCGATTTCGAAATTGTGCTATATTGGATAAACTCTGGAGTAGTGAAGTACCAACCTTTCGTTGCTCATCGTATAAGGTAAATTCAAAACTAACATTGGTACACCTATGTCGACATGTCGTCGCTAGCAGACTACAGCAGACTACCTCCTTAAAGACAGTCAACCTACAGATATTTAAGGCCAGTTCACTCTAGTTCCATGTCCCAACATGTCAACAATTTTGAAAGAATTCTTTTACCTGACCAAAATATTTAAAAGAACATCAGCAGCATAGATATCAGCACGAAATCAGACTTAGTCAATATAATTTACACTATTTATTAATATTTACCATAATTTATATATACTATTTATTCATACTCCTTTTACAATATTCTTTTAAAACCTTAGTTCGTTACGTTCTACGGCTTAAATAAAAAAAAATTTAAAATGCAATGAAATTAAATCCACTAGTTTCTTTTTAGCTTAACACCATTTATCGATAATAACGACGTCAAAAGAGTAGATGGCAGAATAGTAGCTTCAAATTTAAGTTTTGGTGCAAACATCCCATACTTCTGCAATACCACGATTCACCACAAAACTAAGTATGCAGCAGCAACATGAGGAAGGACTTCACTGCTCTGCACAAGCTTTGCTTCCTCAAACTAGACTGAAAATTCTACCCTATTAAAGTAAAATTATGACCCGGAAAATCTTCCAAAGAACGTCACCCACAAGTTCACAACCTTCAACGGGCAAACTATGTATTAACAATCCAGAAGTGACGATATTTTCGTCGTTATTTAAAGAAGTCGCTAAATTACACGATCGCTCGAACTTCCTTGAAATATTTTTGTTTTTGAAAGAGAACAAAAATTTTTTAAACAATAGTTACGTTTGGAACTACGGAACTTTGATAAAACTTATTTAAAACTTTAATAAAGTTATCATTAATCTATTAAAATATTGTGGGCTTTGATAAGTAGTACCTCAATAAAAGAAGATAACTCTATCGACTCGTTGACGATCACTTGCAGCAATAAAATTAAATTTAAAGATGGAGGTCACATCAATGCGCAAATCATGCATTCTGTGATATCAGCCTACTCTGTAAGCAACAGAGCTTATCAAAGAGGCAGCATAGACAAGAGAATTTTCAGGATCGGACAATTATGATTTAGCTTTTTTCTATGAGGTAGAAGTCATCATCCCCTTATTTTGGGGCAAACACCGTCGTGGATTGATATTAATAGCGAGTTAATCAAGAAATTTGGCATTAGGGAGCTGTATCTCTATATACCAAAAGGCTATTACAGCAAAAATTTTGAAAATAATGTAAATCAGTATTTAATTTACATTTAAAATATATTGGTCATATTAAATAAAAAAATCGAATGTGATTAAGATAAGCGAATGAAAACGTAATTTTAAAAATACGTCTAAACGGTATTGATGCTAATTTGGCTAGTGTTGTTTATAGCCTAAGTATTTAAACTTTACGCGAAGCATTTTACTTATTGAAGGAAACGAGCCTCATCCGTGTAAGTAATCACAGAAAAGATAGCAGTTCAAAATAAAATTATGACAAAAATTTTTAGACCAAAAAATAAATTTAAATAAACCTAGATTCCACTAACATCAACAAAATATAAATACTTTACAATCTAGTCAGTTTAGAAATAATTAGCAATGGTTTAACCATATTAAAAATTCAAAGGCTATATAGACAATAATAAAAAACAAATACATCAGAACGCAGTAAATAATCAAACCCAATTTTTCAAACAAAAGAACTGACAAAGAAGAGAACCTATAGAGATCGATCATGTAGAGGATTTTCTTCTCAAGCAGATGTAAATAAAACCCTAGAGCAAAATTTTCATTTGCAGGCCGTGAGAAAAATCTACCGACAGTAGAACTAACCATTGGCCATGCAAAGATTCAGTGTCTTTTGAATACTGGATCCACTACCACTCTTTTGAATAAAACCAACTTCTTAGCTACAAACGCACAGACCTTGAAGACCCTATACTTTTGATACTCTAAGCGGCAGATATAAGATTACACAAGAAATTGTAACAGATTTACCTAGCAAACGTAACGAAAACTATTCGATGTGTTGAAACTCACAACTTTTAATAGTAAAAGTTTTAATGGCCTCATTGGGCAAAATATTTTAAAGCCAATAGGGCAATTATTAATTTAGCAGAAAATGATTTCGAGGTGCACAGAGCCAGGACTAAGTTCGTGAACAGTTGCTTTTTAAATATAAAGATATTCTTACGTAAGAAGATTTTGAACTCCAAAGCGACAATTTTTAAACACTTGTACGACCTGATATGAATGACGACGAAAATTATTACTTAGACAGCTTGTTTCTGATATTTCAGCTTTTTTAGAAGGTAATATTGTTTCCCATAGTAATATAACCACAGTTAATAAACCAATTTTGCAAAAACTTATAGGTACCCACAAATTTATGAGCCTGAAATTAAGAGGCAAATAGATGAAATGCTTCGAAAAATATAATTAAAGAAAGTTGCTTCGCCCTTCAGCTCTCCTCTGTGGATTGTGCGCAAAAGAAAAGGATAACTCTGATAGGCAAAAATGTAGAATCGTAATAGACTACGGGAGCTAACTGAAGTCACCACTATCAACAAATTTCCTATCTCAAACATTGAAAGTATTTTGGAAAAACTAGGACGATCTCAATATTTCAGCATTCTTGATTTAGCCAAAGTATTCCATCATGTAAAAATACAAAAGGACGACTCTCAAAAATACCTTCTCTACGCCACTGGGGCATAATAATATTGTCAGAATGCCATTTGGTTAAAAATGCTCCGGCAACTTTTCAAAGATTAATTAATTCCGTTCTGAAGAATTTATTAATAAAATTTGTGTAGTATATGTAGACGATATACTTATTTTTCACACAACCATTTGTGAACATACAGAAAATATACAGAAAATTTTTAAAATTACGAGAACATAATTTGAAAATCCAAATTGATAAATGTAAATTTTATGCAAAATCGACAGAATATTACGGACATGTCCTCACAACGCTAAAGGTATAAAGCCTAATATGAACAATATCGAAAACCTCCAAAAATAAAATTGACTGCAACTACAAAACAGATTAAGTCTTTTCTTGAAATAGCTGGTTATTATCGTAAGTTCATTAGAGATTATGCAAAAACGGCACAGGGTATGACGAAATATTTCAGAAAAATACGAAAACTAATAAAATAGGTTCTCAATACATTAACGCAATTGAAATATTGAAACTGCTATTGGTAGATCCCCTTGTTAAAATTTCCTAACTTTACAAAAATTTTAAAATTTCTACTGATGTAAGTGACTTTGCAATAGGCTCAATCCTTATGCAAGACGACTATTCTATAAACTATACAAGAAGAACATTGAATGACCATGAAAGAAATATTCAACTACAGAAAAGAGCTGTGAACGATCGTTTGGCTGTAAACTATGTTAGGCTATATATATATGGACGACAATTTGACTTACTGACTGATCACCAACCTCTTAAATGGCTTCAAAGCAAACACACAGGTAAAGATATCAACCCTTGTTTGCACCGTTGCTAGCTTAAGCTGGGAGAGCATAACATTAATATATACTATATTAGGGAAAAGAAAATAACGACGCTAGAATAAATGCAGACACTAGTGAAATCAGCACAATTTAAAACGAAGTTCAATTTGACAACAATATTAGTACTGACGCTACAATTCATTTTCAGGTGGGAGGAAAAACGATCATCTTTCTATACTTGGGACAGTAGTTAAAAGATTTAGAACACAAATTATGTTAACAGATCGAAAGTAAAAGAAATAGATATTTTAGAAGGAAAACAAAAATTTATATCAATTCGGACGACATAAATTCAAAGTTTATTACTGACATATTTCTAAGATATCTTAAACTAAACAATGAAAACTGGCATACACTTATAGCTAACAGAACATCAGTACAATATTTTACAACTGAAGTTGATTGAGCTTTTGGCACTTCAATTAAAATTTTAAAATGCACTTTACATGCAAAAGATTTGAGGACAGAATAAGAAACTGTTAAGCAAATAGTTTAATTTTGTAAATAGGAAACAGGTCATGCTGGTGTAAAGCGAAAATTATGAAAGCAAAGAAGCTCATTTACTTCAAAATCTTAAGCTTCTTATACAAAATTTATAAACAACTACGAAATTTGTAATACACCTATTCGATAGGCACCCTCAAAAATCAAGAATTCTTATTGACGGAACCCCCATCTGACATAAAGAAAATACTTCTTGCAGATACATATATAAACACAAAACATTATTATTTGACTTTTATCGATAGATTTTCTAAACATGTTGTTCCGTTACCATTAGAAAAAGAAACGCTATAACTTCAATTTCTAAACTAAGAGTTTATTTTGCAGTCAACAACAAACCAATAAAATTAACTCTCGATAACGGGTTCAACACTATTAACATTAAAGACTTTTGGGACAGCAGAATATAGATGTTTATTTCACAAAGCCAAATAGTCACACAGGAAACTCCGATATTAAGAAATTTAATAGCTTACTAGGTGAGAAAATAAGAGTGATGTGATCTGAAAAATTTTGCTCATCGTAGAATAGAAAATAATTAAAAGTACGGAAGTGTACAACAAATCTGTTCATTTATTCTTAAGAGCGAGTCCCATAGACGTTATGGAGGGTCCCGTTAATAAAAAGGAGTTTTTAACAAGTTTTAAACAGACAATGAACGTCGAATAAGTTAACTTAACAAGAAAAGAGGTAATTCTCGAAAATCGCAACGAACGTTATGTTTAAAATTATGAGTCCTTGAGACATAAAATGAGCCCAAGTTTAAAACGCTTACCTTACATAACATGAAAAAATCAAATAAATTTTCAGGTGCTGTGGACACTCATAATTTTCTCAACGATTTGAATTTTGATGTTCGATGGAATGCTGACAATACAACAAGTGGGCAGTAACGAAGGATACATAAAAATAAGACTCGATGACGTCAAAGTGTTAAAGACTTCGACATTATTTTTTCATATTATAAAACCACTGGTAATAGTTAACGTTAAAAATTGTTAAAAGAGTCTGCATAAAAGTTCAAATTAAAGGACAAAAAAATAGAAAGGTCACAAGGGTTAAATATTTTAAAAATGAAAGTAAATACGATTTTACCTGCTTATAAACGCAAAAGAGGACTTGTAAATATTGTAGGAACAGGAATGAAATGCCCGTGCAGTACAATGGACAATGTGGACAAGCAAGACATCGAAGAACATTTAAAAGTTATTGACACAAAAAAATCTTAGGGGTAATTCTTATCTCAATTAAAATATTTAAATTAATGAATAATTTCCCAACATAATTAATCAACTTGTTAACGCAATAAAATCAGACAGAAAACTAATTGAACCTAATTTCAAAACCATACGTTTAGAACTCGGTTGGCTACTTTTTCAAAACTTATACAATTAGAAATCCTTTTAAAAATAAAAATAAATTCTGATTACGTGGTACAAATTTAAAACAATTTAGCGTCAGCCAGACTAGGTCTTAGTAACATTTTAACAAACGAATAAATAGTAAAATACAATATACATATTTTAAAGCTAGAAAACATAAGGTTATGTGTTGCAAATTACAATAAAATGATATAATATTAACAGCCAAATTCTAAAGGAGATAATTCAAGTGAAAAAATCACTTCATGTTCCCATAACAAACAGAAACTCTGAAGCGTAAATTTTCAAACAAATGAAAAAATTTTACTCAAGCTGATAATTCATGTTTTAATGAATTAAGGAAATCTAAACTTTTTATTTTTACCCATAGTTTTAAGAGAAAACAAGTAAATATAATCGATTGTACAGCAAAAAAAGAAATGATGTTAATAAAAAATCGCAAAAATGTTTATGTTGAAAGGACAAGTGGCGCAAAGAAATCTTATTTAAAAGAAAATTGTCTATTTCTTTTTAAGCAATTGTAAACTAAATATAAATAATTTTACCTGACGATATTGATGAAAACCAAATTGAGAACATAGAAAAAAATAGTGGAATCAGTATGTCAAAAGGAGGTCAAAATATTAAACAATACCACCTTTAATTGGCTCATATTCACATTCATTCTAAAAACAATTGTAATCATCATAACGTTTTATTTCAAAATCATTAAAAACACAAAAAGCGCTTTTGGATATTATGGCGAAAACTCAGGATTGCTTTCAGTCAGGCGAAGGAGGGGTTACGTTACCCACAAGTTCCCATCCTTCAACGGGCAAACTACCTATCAAAAAGTTAGAAGTGGTGATATTTTACGTCGTTGATTTTACACGTTCGCTCGAATTTCCTTTGAAAACATTTATTGTTTATTTTAAGGCTCCTTTCTTTTAAATGGACTTTTGGTTTTATTTATGCATCGGCACTTCAAAATGATCGCTACGTTGAAGTGATGATACGATGAAATGCTATATAGGCAATATGTGTGGTACGAAAAATGGTTGCGCATAATAAAGAACCTGAGGTGTTTGGTTCTCTAAAATTAGTAATAAAGAAAAAGTATATGTATAATTGTTATTATTCTCAATTCCGGTTTCAGTTTAGAGTTTAAAACAGGTCTGTTAGCTGAACCTAATGACTGTAACTCAAATTGATTAATAAAAAATTACTTCAGTTTGAAATTGAGTTTCTTTTTATATAACATAACGGCTTGAAACGTGATGCGTGCAACCAAATAGACCATTTTGTAATTGTGGCGTTGACTTTTTGGGAAACTGTGGATCAATTACAAAATAATGGCGAAACAATAAAAGCATATTTTGCCATCTCTTGCTGTTTTATCACCAGAGCAGTACAAATGGTAGTTGTAAGCGATCTTGCCACTGAGGCCTTTATAGGTGCATTACAAAAGTTTCTTTCAAGAAGGGATCTCAGTACAAATGTATAGTGCGACAACGCTACCAATTTGGAAGGCGCGACAATTCAGCTTCATGAGTTAAAGAAACTATATTCAAAGATTTTGCACAAAACCGAATCAGTCAATTTTGCTAAGATAAAGAATAATATTGCCTTTCATATGAGGAGTTAGAAACTCTGGTGCTACAAGTCGAAGCAAGACTAAACTCAAGACACTTAACGCCGTTATTTGTTGATCCGAATAGTCTTATCCCACTAACCCCATGCTATTTCCGTTTCACGAATGTTTCAAACTACATTTTGCTATAACATCTACCCACATATGATTTAAATTCTAAATATCTGGTTAAATAGGTCAAAATGAATTTTCTTTTTCACGCAAATGCAATGGCAAAATTATATGTAAACTCAACTCAAAATAAATAAATGCATAACTTGTTAATCTTAGTATTTCTATAACCTGAACTAAACGGTAATATTTCAATTCTAAATAGTAATTATAACAAATTGAAAGCAATAAGTCCAAGTCAGCCACATTCTACTAGTATATGGAGGTTTCTCGAAAGCGCATATATAAATGCACAAATCTGGATGGGTTAGAGTTAGAAAAGTATCTCTGAACAATGGAAAATACCATCCTGTATTCCAATTTCTCTCCTTTTGACCTGAAAAGTTAAAGCTATCAATCCATATTCATAATCAAAATTAGTGGAAAGGCTCTAAATGTTTAAACATAATTTTTAAGAAATTAATATAATTATCTTATTTTTATTACAACAGAGTAACTTAACTTTAAAATTATATATTTTTTACACCATAAACAATTAATTAATTGAAACTCAATTGTATAATTATTTTTGTTTCGGATAAAGTTGTTTGCTGAAAAATCGTAAAATTTCAAAGTGGTACCAGCCATATTAAATTTCTGCCACTTAGCAAACACAGAATTGATTCAGAACCGATTCCAGAACGATTCTTGGAATGATGCCGTCTCAGAATGCTAGAACACAGGGCATATGACAAAATTAATGTGTCAATAAGTAATATCTTTAGTTGAACCAAAAAATTTTCTAGCAAGCAAGTCATTAAAAAGTTTTTCCTCATGCTAAGGATAATTTTTACCCATTCAAATTCATCTTTATGTATCAATATCTCATGCACTCCACTGACGACGCGCAGCCGCGTGTGACTCAAGACGGCCAGACACGAAAATCCAGTTTCAGTTACACATTCAAACACCCGCTTTCTGTGTTAACATTTTGAGATAATTCGCTCCGGAATGATTACTTTATATTTTCAGGGCATTTGCATAGCATTATTCCTTCTTCGGTATATTGTTTCCTTGTAACTGTTTTATACTGAATATTTCCTTTACGGGTTATCGTAAGGGCATTTGCATAGCATTATTCCTTCTTCGGTATATTGTTTCCTTGTAACTGTTTTTATACGGAATCCTTCTTTACGGGTTATCAGCTAAAAGTGCTTAACTGTAGGATACTAGATTGAGAGCGTCGAACAGGAAATAATAAGACAATGAGAATTTGATCGTTGCAAAATACTTCTTTTATTGGTCACCCGAATTCTATAAGTGAGATAAATAATCATTTTTATTTACTGGAATTATATTCCTTTGCCAGGCAGCAGCTGCTAATTCACACAAGTAAATATAGATGCCATATTTCATGGCATTGTGGAAGACAATACAAAATAGGTCAGGTGACTTGTTTTACTAAGGATAATTTTAAAACCAAGAAGGGATTTTTTTTGTCATGTTTACGCAGACGCCAAAGGGATTGTTATTACCCTAAAATGTCAAATCACAGCGCTACTATGTTTTATTAGTTTATATAGTATAAGAAAATATTACTTACATGTCACTAAATAATATGTAGGTTGTAGTTACCCAGAAAATCAAAGCCAAATAGGCAGTTCCACACCTTGGCTGTGCGGTTGAAGAATGAATTTTAAAATTTTTGGTAGGAAATACGGTACGGATACATTCGCTTAAATCAGAAGAACAGCGACCGTTGTAGTAACGGTAAAAACTAGTCAAGCATGAGACATTCCTACGATGTTCCAGAGACTGCATCTTTTTAAGTTATGTTCAAATTATCGATAAGCCTGAAAGCTTTCTTCTGGATCCTGTCAAGAAAAAGTGAAGTTTTTCTAGCGCCTGCGCAAACAATAGAATTATACTCCATTTTCGTTCTTCTTTATGTTTTATAAATAGTGGCCAATTCCGTGGGAGCGAAATACTTTTACCACGCTTAAGATATCCAAGATCCTAGAAGTATTTTATGCTGACCAATTCATTCCATCGTTAGCTCGATCGTATAACCATACCTTTCGTTTTGGGACTCTTTCTTTGGCAGACTTTATACTACTCGTAACGAAGTTGTGATGCGACATGTGCCCGAAGATCTTAGCGGTGCAAGAACCTCAACAGAGTATTTTTCAGGATGAGATGTGAGAAATAAGTATAAAGTATTCAGAGCCTGAGCATGAACATCAGTAATGTGAGTGGGCTCAGTCACAACGCAGGCAGGTAAAAAAGTGTTTTGTCATGACCGTAAAATATATTTGCATAGAAACTGTGTTTATATGTCAAGGCATGAAATTGACTGTGTGTTACCTCCAACGGCATAAAAGCTTTAATAATGATGTTAACGGCGAACATATAGTTGATAAAATGTCTGTTAATAAATATTGACCAATTATTAACCTCCTAGATTAGCAGTTATTTCAGTTGTCCTAATGGGGAGTTGTTAGCTTCTTGTTGTTAAAAATCTTATCAAAGTCAAACAAAAACAAACACTTTTCTTTTTTATTAACTTTATTCAACAACTTTACTCTTGGGAACTTCTTGTTCTGATGAAATTCTAATTATAACTGCTCCGAACTTTCCACTCATTTTAGTTATAACTATTTTACTTTCTTAGGCGTTGGCTGACGGTCGGTCGACTTCATCTGAAAAGCTTTCATAACCCAAGAAGTGGGTTACCTTTTAATTTCGCTGATTTTATGCGGTTAAGAAATTTTCCACACTTTGTTTTACAAAATGTTCCACTTTTGCGTCTTTGCGATAATGTAACCTGGCTGACTTCTGACTGGAGATTAAGCAATTGGCCATTGACCCATTTAACCGCTGCACTGACCTCAACGATTCAATGCTACTTTACCTGCGCAATCTCGCGATAGTCCTGCCAGCACCCAAAACCAGAAAAAAAAGGTGCGAGCTATTTAAGTTAGATATTCAAGTTAGTTTTAACCTTGAATAAAATTTTAAATTATATTATTCTCCTTTTTAATCTTACAAATAAAATTCTAAAAATTCACAATTAATACTTATAACAATGAAATTTGATATCTTTTGCGAAGTCCTATTCTTCTCAAGCAGTTTTTAATAGAGATTTTATTAGATTCTACAGAGGTGTTAAATCATTAAATTATTAGATAGGTGCAAGTGTTTTCTTAAAGAAGATAATAATTTGTTGTTGTTGTCATTGTTGCTTTTTCTCTTTTTTATGATCAAATATGATTCTGTAAATGTCCGATACTAAATTTAAGTTTAAACTTTCTATTAGATAAAGGGTTTTTTTTTTATTTTACGGACAATTTGGTTAGGTATATAAATAAGATAAAAGTAAGCAACCATAGACCTGGTTATTTCATTAGGAATGGAATTAGTTAATTTTAGTTGTTCGCTTTATAATTTATTATGTAAAAATTTTTTGTCTTTTTATTTCAATTTAATGATTCTATGTATATAAATGTTTAAATGTGTTGATGCCAATGACAGAATTAGTTTCTTCCTGTTTTCCCTACTTATATACTTTTCTATTAATTATGGTAAGTTCCATAGTTATTTTGTCGCGAGTCTATTAAAAGAACTTTTCCTTTTAAAACCATAAATTCTCCTTATTTTCTTTTCCTTAGTTATGATTAGCTGTAGAGATATTTAAACGTACATCTATAGAGAAAAACGTTCGAGGCCTATTTCTGGTTTTACGAATGATCGCTTGATAAGTTTAGGAAAACATCGATTCTCCATTTCAGTATTTTCTTTCCATCATTTTGGTCTAAATTTTGCGGGTAATTTGTCTAACATTTAAATTCTAAACCGTTCCACATGTTTGAGACAAATATGAGCAAACGATCAACAAAGCCACCAAAAAGAAATTATTTGATTGCATAGTTTTACTTTTTATAGCCGTATTGTTGAGAATGGTTGAGTTGGTTCTTGGAGAAAGTATACCTACAGGGTTGATGACAGTGTTGCGTTAATTAGTTTAGATTTTTTCACCAATGTTCGTAATATTTGACACTTTGTAGTATTTTCATTCTCAAATTTCACCACCACTTCAACTTTATTTTTAACGAAATTCTCGAAGGCAAATTTTGGCTTATTATGGATGGTTTAGTGTCTCTATTTATTGTTAATACTGGTGATTGGCACGCCCATGACTAGCTCGGAAATCAATGTGCGCGTGGTACCTTTGGGCATCCCTATTTCGTTTTTGACGAATTTCCGGATCTAGCCCTCAGTCGTTGTTTTGAATAGCATTGTGTAATATTATATCCTCTCTTTCAACAATAACTTATATTGCAAAACATGCTAACGTTTTTGATCTAATTTTCCCTTGAAGGAATTGCTCTGCATTTTACCACTTGTGTTTCTATTTTAAGCATCTCGTCCGAATAGGTTAAGTGTATTACCTCCATGCTTTGACAACCCATATTCGTCTTTAAAATCAACGCATTGTTTATCGTGTGAAGAACTGTTTTTGAAAAATTTTCTCAATGATTGTTTGTTCCAATTCGTCGTATATCTAAAAGTTGATCATGCCGGTTCGCGTCTGTACGTTGATTTTTGGCAGTGTATCACATTATGGCCCGTAAAGTAAGCAATTATAGCAAAAAGACTTTGTTTTCTAGTTAAACATATGTAAATGTGATGTCCGAATTTCTTACAAAATCCACAAGTAGTTTCAGTCTGAATATTTTCTGGGCAGCTGGCCAATTATTAGAATCATATTTTGTTGCTCGCGGTTGGTAGTCACAGTTTAGGACTACTTTCAAAATCCTTTCTTCAAATATATGATGCATTCTTTTCATAGGTTGCCATTTTTGTACTCACTCTGCTCATTCCTGAAAAAGATAGCCTTGAATTTAAACACGAGTACTGTTTTAATGATAATAAACTCAAACGCTGTGTAAATGTGCTGTTTTCGATTTCATTCAATTCTTTTCTCATTATTTCCGAAGAATCTGTGTTTTATTTTATTATCTAAATTTACTATACATTCATTTTAAAGCATCTTTGATCCGCAAAGCGTATAATTTTTATTTTCATCTTTATTTTGTTTCCAATTACGCATTTCGTTTGTTTAATGACAAAGTTGTTTTTCCACATAAAGAATGTTTGAAGGCGATCGGCAAGTTCTTCAAAGTCTTTAAAGACTTTATTATTACAAACATTGTATGCCACGCCTTTTAGTTTATATTTAAGTATCAGTTGCAAAAATACTATCTTGTCTTGACTTAGAAAACTGTTGGCAGTTCCTGCCAATCCCAAAATCAGTGTAGTCTTTAGCCCAATCTTCATTTGGTTTAGCTTTAAAGTCTAATACTACACGTTTAGGGATTGCAACAACTGTATTTTGGGCCTGAATAAACACTGAAATTTCTGTCATTAAGAAGATAAAGATGAATTCGTCTAAGGCATTTGAAGTTTTATGGTGATAATCCCTCAGAAAATCTTCCAATATCACATTTTAAATCTTGTTTTAGGTTAGTTATACGTCTAATAGTACTTAAAATATTATCACTGCTAGTCGATAAGTAATCCCAAATATTTTGATGTTGTTTTTGAAACTATTGTTTTCAACGGCAGTTATTTCCGAGACAACACATTTATTTTGAAGAGAGAATCGTATTTAGAATTTAATCAGGATGCGCGTTTGATTCGCGTTGATCTCAACTCAAAATATTGAAGTTTGTTCATAAAAAATTTACCCAAATTACCTATACCTCAAATATCCCTATTTTTGACAATTTGTTAAAACGATGCCCTTTAAAATTATAGCTGTAGATTAAACTGAGTGGCAAAAAATTAAGAAGAAAATTTAGCCAAAATAATTTCCAACTTTTGTTTGAGAAAATAATAATGTTCTTGCGTCAGCTTCATATAATATTGACTTAAGAACCAATGAAGAAACTTAATCTGCATGTAAAATTTTTAATTTAATTTTTTGATATTATTGTATTTGTCATGTCTGTGCTAATAATTTTATTCTAAAATATTTGTTTGACTAAACAACAATGAATGCTACTTCAAAGAAATTCAAAATCAATATGTGATTTAAATTTCAAAATGTATTAATAATAAAGTGTTTTTTTATAATAGGCCGGGTACTCGTAGACAAAATAGACAAAAACAAAATTTTTTTGTTACAGTCAATTTCTTAAGGATATTTCACATAAAATAAAGTTCGATGATCTTTATGTAATTTATCAAATTAATTGTGTCCATAGGATTAATACACGTAGATCTGATGGAAACGCGCTTTAGGTAGATTCTCAGAGTACTTATAGCGAAGTAAAGCTCTATTAACATAACTCACGTTTGCCTTGATCTTATCTTAAATTCTCAATTTCATTAAGCGAGGCATAAGTAGTCTTAATCGTTTTTAATAAACGGTCCTCCGTCCGTTCTCTCTCCTTTTCTTTTACAAAATAAACATTGAAGTATAAATTATTACATAAGTTTTTGACCCTGCAAATGATATATTGTATAACACGATAAATTTTATTTATAATTGGGTCTTCTCGTTTATTAATTATACTAGCAAAAAATATTGACCTTAAAACAAATTATTTTAAAAATTAGCTCTTTCCAAAGTGTTTAAATTGATTGCAATAAAAAGCAGAGGTAGGAATACTTTAGTTACGAACTTTATAACGTAAATAACTTTAGGACTAGAGCAAAGACAAATATTTGTTTATTTAAACTCAATGTAGCTAACAGCAATATCATAAAGTAAGACAGGCGAACAAAAAATGTAAATATTATATTTTTGCTTTTTGTGTAGGGCAGTTTTTAAGAGCACGAAATTTCTCATTTCTCAACCTGAACAGACCTAGAAATATGCATATTATGATTTATGTTGCTAATCAATGATAGTAGTAAAATGTTCTTTTATCAGATATCCCATTCAAACAGCACGATTGAAATTAAAATCTGATTGCTCTTATTCAAAACGCGAAAGCATAAAAGCGGTTGATAAAAAATTTTACGATAGTGCTTAAAGTCACAACTTCCATTAAATAGTCTTTGGTACACGTCATTCCTACCCGATGGAAACTTTGCTGTTGCATTTTCGGCCAGCTCTCTAATGTTATTTAGTATTTTATTTTACCAGTTTGTAGTGTAGCCTCATAAAGTCTATTTTATAACCCATTTCTTTTACGAGGCGAACAAAGAAAATTTCAACCCGCTTGAACAAACGCATCAGCTTCTCAATATCATCGCCCTTTTGTATAACCCTCACAACGTTTCGCGCACTCGCCAGTTTGCGTGATATATTGCGAGAACTCATTACATGTTATATCCAGCTAGAACTAATTACATGTATATTTTCCGTACATTTTGATAAAGCTTTTCCATACCCATAAAATCCTTTGCTGTTCCATATTCGGTCAGCACTTTTATTTTATTTAGTATTTCATGTTGAACAGTTTTCAAATGCAGCCTTCTAAAATGTTCAGCGTTTTTACCAATTTCTTCTACGAGACGAACAAAACAACAGTCAAACCGTTTGTACAAATGCATCAGCTTCTCAATAATAATGCCCTTTGTATAACCCACAAAACGTTTCGCTTACTCGTCAGTTTGCTTGATATCTAATTAGATGTATATGTTTCCGTATATCTTCATAGCACTGTTTCATAAAGCAACAAGTTTACTTTACCCGATAAAAATCCTTTGCGGTTGCATATTCGGCCAGCTTGAAACGAAACTACCCGCGTCAAACTTACAGCTGAAGGCTGAAAGTCCTATCACGAAGGCCAGTTGCACGTGCTAAAGTTTATCGGCTAAATCCCTAAGGCTTGCGTAGGATCTTTGTCAAGGCGAAACTTTATTTAAATGGTATACTGTACTGGCAGTACAATGCAGGTAAAAATCTTACAAAAATCCAAACTCGAAACAAAACCTTTACCATAGACAGTAGGGTTTTGTCCAAAACCGCATAAAATGAACGAATCTACTTTACAATTTACTTTAAAACCGAATTGATGGTTTTGGCCCCAAACGGTGTCAAAGTAGAGGAAATCCGGTAAAGCCGAATCTCTATGTGGCGAACAAAACTTCAAAATAAAACCGGAAAAAACTGAGGCACCGGACTGCGAAATGTTGCAAAGCTCTGCCATTTGCTTTAATTATATTGAAAACAAAAAAACAGCTCAGGTCAAAAGAGAAAGAACTGAAAGTATCTTTACTTTATTTAAAACAAAGAAATTCAAATTTAACCTATACGAGCAAAAACGTTTTGCTCTTAAAATGTTGTGAAATATATAACTCAAAAAGAAAACAGCTAACACTAAAACTGATCCAACAGCTCGGCAACACTGGACAAAAGAAGTTTGACTACAAAGCTAAAAAATTTTACGAAACGCGAAATCATTTAGCGACGGAAAATGGAAACCCGATACTAATCTGAAAAGTTTAAAAGCTAAAAAAATAAAAATTATTAATGCAACATTAAAATTGAGAACTAGTGAGCCGGTGCTTCACTGATGAATCCTTGAGAAATCAGGGTACCTCAAGCTACATCAGGAGACCACGCGGCCGCCAAAACCTTACACACATACACTCACTCATTCATACCAAAGGTCACAACAACGGTGGTTCGCGACTCACTTACGAAACTGCCTGAATAGTGTTCAAGATTCGAAAAAGAAGACATGTACGAACTAGTTGTGAAAAATTCACATGTGACAGGCTAAAGATAATGGCTCGAATAAACCACAGAAACCAGGACAAAATAAAATCCTGCAAAATAGAAGAATAAACGCAATTTTTCACCTGTAGATCTCGAATATCATCAAAACGGATCACCTATTCACATATTTGAAAACCTATGTCCGGAACGAAAAAATTATACAATCTTGCTCGTATTTGCACGCATAAAAAATATGGTAGTATAATGAAAAAGTTTTTAGGACAAATCAATGTGATATATTCGTCTTAGTAAGCGCTGCCGCTATATTAAGCAATTATATAAGATCTAAGATTTTGATAGTGTCCAAAAGTACTGTAAAAATTTAAAAGCAAGATAGATTTTTGTAATTGCTCTTTTTGTTGGTTTTATTCACTCACACTTACACATACGAAAAAATAGCAGAGGGGTGTCTGCACCGAAAGAGTCGTGAACGAAAAACAAATTACACACGAACAATAGAGCAATGGAAACAATGAATTGTCGAAATTTTACTATTAGATACCTGCGTGGAAAAGATTTAATTGTTTTGTTTGTGTGTATTCCCGATAGGACTGTTTTGAATTGAATTTACATTTCAAATAATTTTTCCTCGAAGAACCGCACAGAAAAGGTTTTAAAATTGACAACTGCACCGAAGAAAGATTCCGAGTCAACTGATCAAATCATCAAATTATTTCCACCATTGTTAGTCAGGTAAAGAATCTATTACAATTTGGCAGAATTCAGTTGGCAAATTACTATGAGTATTTGAGATATATGGATAAAAGTTTCGAGGTTAAATTTAATTGTCTCTATCTTTTTCATTATTTCAAAGATATTCAACATTAAATTTGACTTTAAGAAGAAAGGAAAACTTTTTAGTACATCTCCGAAAAATAAAATTGGTTATTTTTATCGTACCTTATAAGATTTTTAGATACATAAATAGCTTCTTGAATAAAAGTTTGGTTTTATTGGTTATTTCTAACTACTGTCATGGTTGCTTGTTTAGTGTTTAAAAAAACAACATCGCAAGTAAGGTAAGGAAAAATGTTTTGTCATGGCTGTAAAATATATTTGCATGGAAACTGCGATAATATGTCAAACCCTGAAATTGACTGTGTTATCTTCAACGGCATAAGAACTTTAATGCTGCTGGTAAGGGCGAACCTCGGTTGTCTTAACAAAGTCTCATGTTAGGAGATGCCAAATTGAGTCGTAAGCGCATGAAAAAGACATGACCAAACTGCCTGATTTTCTGATGGAAAATTAAGATATAAACGTAGATCAAATTTTTCCCAATCATAAAAGAAAAAGGTAGAAAATTTGAGTCATTAAGTTAAACGATTGAAAATTCAGTTTTGTGAATACGAGTCGAAACTGCCTGAACTGCAGCAATGAAGTCATAATTTTAAAGTTCTAGTGTACCGGATTCGAAACAAGAAGTTAAAAATGCTACAGGCTAAAGATAATGGCTCGATAAACCACTTAGGATTAAAGTAAAACTTTTCAGAAACCAGCACAAACTAAAACCCTACAAAATAGAAGAATTACCTAAATTTTTCACCTGTAGATTTGGAATATCATCAAAAGGGATCACCTATTCACATATATGAAAATCTATGTCCAAAACGAAAAAAATTATACAACCTAGCTCGTGTTTGCTGCCATTAAAAAATATGGGTGTCTAATGGAAAAGTCTTATTAAGGAAAAAGAACGTGATATATTCGTTTTAGTAAAATCTGACGCTATATTAAACAATTACATAAAATCTTAGTTTTTGATAGCGTTCAAAGTACTTTAACTATTTAAATTTAAAAAGCAAAAGATGGATTTTAATATTGTTTTTGTAATTGCTCTCTTTTAATTTAAAAATACACTTAAATATCGAAAATTGTTTTGTGTAATGATCCTTAATTTTTGTCGTTGATATCCAAAACACATTCAATGCCATATAAGGATGTTAATACATTAAATTTTTTAAAACTTAAAAACGAGAGTCAGACTTACGTTGAACAGAAAAATTTGCAATGTTATGCTAGCTAATTTTGCCAGTTTACCGTTGTTTCCAGATATAGTTCTTCTGTTAAAATTTACTACTAATACATATGCTACGAATTTCAAAGTCAGTGGATTATTTTTACTGAACATGTCAAGTTTGGTAATGCCTTAATTTTTTAGTTTGCTGCTATCGTTGACAATTATCGAGTTAGACTTTTTCCTAATAAATTTCTTATTATCTAAGAACATATGAAGAAATAACTGTATTGGGGACAATAACATTAAAAATATCAATAAAATATTAATTACCAAGCTTTCTTACATGGGTTTAGGCTGGAATTTTGTGTAACCAACACAAATTCAAACTATTTCTTCTTTGATCACGCTTATTCAAACATAGATTGCTTCCATTGGGTTATTAAATATTGATTCATCTATTACTGGAATTTTCAATTTCATTTCTGACCCTTCTTTAACTACAAAACTTTCTCGGACATATTTATTAATTGTTAGAAACCGTCAGGTTAGAACGTAATTGGCAACTGACAGTATAGGGTCATTAAGCCATTGATGAATGGATCAACATTACAAAAAATTAATATAAAAACTCGTTGGCATCGAAACTACATATTCTCTTAACGTCAATTCAAGACTGAGATATAAAAGACTATACAAAAGAATAAAAATTTTAACAAACAAATGAATGGTCAATTACTGTAGTAAACAATTGTTGAATAGTAGCTCTGAGGTAAGAATGGCAAATGAATAATTGAACCTTAAATAAAAGTCATCTAGTAGTAAGATTCAAAATTAATAATGATTTCCTGGAAAATAATGCTGATATTGCCAAAGAGTTCTTGAATTTCTTTGTTTTAATCGCATGTTCTTTAAATTACGCTAAAGTTAAACTGAAGTTAACTGAAAACCTGATTTCCGGAGGGCAAAGAAGTGAATTCACTATCTATTTTAATGATTTTACCGCATTTAAAATTTAAAAGCATTAAGGCGTTAAAATCGGTACTAAAACATGTGATCTGACTATAATGGATTCGCCTGTATATATCTAATCTTAGTATTAGAGCAAGAATTTTTTTGTAAGAGTTTGAAAAGAGTTTTAAAGTTGAAAAGTTTTTGGCCTGTAAAGACTTTTTCCATTCTTCTGATTCAGGAACGTTCATCTACGGAATATGTGGTTTTCTTCGATACCCTCTTTATGTAGGTCTAGAATCAAAGTGTATTACGCTTCGCATGTGGAAAAATTGTCGGTTGGGCTGCACATGTTACTGTTTTAAATTTTAGAAAGAGTCCGCTTTCGAATATGAATAAAGCGTGCTCGTCGTTCGGTTGAGTTATTGCTTCCTTTTGATGTTCGCCTCTTGTGTAATCTGTGTGTCATTGAGTAGAGAGATTAGTTCTAAAATTTGGTCTCTAAAGTTCATTTTGTCAATACGTCGTCTCAGATTCCCTAGTTCTGTGTATAATGTAGGAATATTATATATAGGAGATGATTTCCAGATATAGCGATTGCAGCAAACACAGGAGGAATTTTACGATCGGACAACTATGACTAGCCTTCTTTTATACGAAGAATTTTGAATTTCATCTTTGAACGACATATAATTAACAAGATACAGGAGAAGCACTTCAAGTGACCAGGGCCTTAGGCGAAAACCCGTCGTGGATTGATATCATGAGCGAGGTAATCAAGAACTTTGGCATAAGGGAGTCGTATCACTATTTACCACAAAAGGCTATGAGAACAAAAATTTAATATTGTATTTCAGTATTTTATTTATCTTAAAAATATGTTAGACAAATTAAATAAAAAATTGAATGTGATAAAGATAAGCCACTTCAACTCTATCCTTTAGCTAATAACAACGTTATTTTAAAAATATTTTTAAACGGTATTGATGCTAATTTGCCTAGTGTTATTTATAGCCGAAATATTTAAACTTTACGCGAAGCATTTTACTTGTTGAGGAAACAAACCTCATCCGTGTAAGTAATTACAGAAAAATAGACGTTGAAAAACAAAACTATGACAAAATCTTAAAGACACAAAAATACATGTAAATATACCTAGATTCCACCAACATCAACAACAAAATATCAATTCTTTACAATCTGGTTCAAATATAATCAGCAATAGTTAAATAATTTTAACATTCAAGGCTATATAGACAAGAATATTTCGATAGAAGAAATACATCGGAACGCAGTAGACAATCAAACGCATATTTTTCAAACAAAATAACTGACAGAGAATAGAACTTATGGAGGTCGATCATATAGAGGATTTTTCTTCTCAAGCAGATGTAAATAAAACCCTAGAGCAAAATTTTCATTTGCAGGCCGTGAGAAAAATCTACCGACAGTAGAACTAACCATTGGCCATGAAAAGATTTAGTGTCTTTGGAATATCTACTGGATCCACTACCACTTTTTGAATAAAACAATCTTCTACAAACGCACAGACCTTAAAGACCCTATATATTTTGATATTATAAGCGGTAGAACTCAGATTAAACAAAAATCGAATTTAACGGAAACGGTGTTGAAACTGACAACTTTTAATAATAAAAGTTTTGATGGTCCCATCGGGCAAAATATTTTAAAGCCAATGGGAGCAATTATTAATTAAACAGAAAATTATTTGGAAGTACACAAAATCAGGACTAAGTTCGTGAACAGTTTCCTTTCAAATAGGTAGATATTCTAACTTTAGAAGAAATAGCGACTATTTCGAAACATTTCTACGACCTGACATGAATGACGAATAAAGTTATAACTTAGACAGCCTATTTCTGATAATTTAAACTATTTTTTTAAAGAAGGTGACATTGTTTCATACTCACGAAATACAATATAAATTAACTACCACAGTTAACAAACCAATTTAAGCAAATATTTATCGTTACCCGCAAATTCATGAGCCTGAAATTAAAAATAAAAGAAATGCTTCAAAAAATTATAATAAAGAAACTATTTCGCCCTTCAGCTCTACTCTGTGGGTTGTGCCGAAAAAAGGATAACTCTGATAGGCAAAAATGAAGAATCGTAACAGATTATAGGAAACTAACTTGAGTCACCATTAACGACAAATATCCTATTTCAAACATTGAATGCATTTTGGGAAAACTGGGACGATCTCAATATTGCAGCACTTTTAATTTAGCCAAAGGATTCCATCATGTAAAATAAAAAGGACGAGACTTACAAAACTGCCTTCTCCACGCCACTGGGGCATTATGAATTTGTCAGAATGCCATTTGGTTTGGACAACTGCCCGGCGACTTTTCAAAGATTAACTAACTCCGTTCTGAGGGAATTTATTAATAAAATTTGTGTAGTATACCTAGACTATATACTTATTTTTCGCACAACCATTCGTGAACTTACAGAAAATATACAGAAAATTTTTCAAAATTACGAAAACATAATTTGAAAACTCAAATTGATACATTTAAATTTTATACAAAATTGACAGAATATTACGGACATGTCCTCACAACTAAAGGTATAAAACCTAACATGAACAAAATCGAAAACATCCAAAACTTACATAGCCTGCAACTACAAAACAGATTAAGTCTCTTCTTGGCATAACTGGTTATTATCGTAATTTCATAAGAAATTATTCAAAACGGCACAAGTTTTGACGAAATATTTAAAGAAAAAAATACGGAAATTAATAAAAGAGATCAATACTAACGCAATTGAAATGTTGAAACTGCTATTGGTAGATCCATCTTGTTAAAATTTGCTAACTTGCAACGGCTATTTGTTAAATTTTTAAATTGCTACTGATGCAAAGGACTTTTCAATAGGCCCAGTCCTTATGCAAGACGCATTCTATAAGCTATGCAAGCAGACCATGAAAAGAAATATTCAACTACAGAAAAAGAGCTGTTAGCAATCGTTTGGGCTGTAAACTATTTTAGGCCATATATATATGGACGGTAATTTGACTTACTGACTTATCAGCATTTTCATAAAGGGCTTCAAAGCAAACATACAGGTAAAGATATAAACCCTGGTTTGCACCATTGGTGGCTTAAGTTGAGAGCATAAACTTAATATAAACAATATTAAAGGAAAGAAAATAATGGCACTAGAATAAATGCAGCGCTGGTGAAATCAGTACAATTTAAAACAAAGTTCAATTTGACGAAAATATTAGTACTGACGCTACAATTTATTCTCAAATGGAAAAGATCATTTTGCTATACTTGAGACAGTAGTTAACAGATTTAGAACACAAATTACTTTTAAAAGATCAAAAGTAGCAGAAATAGATATTTAAAAAGGAAAACGAAAAATTATATAATTCGGACGACATAAATTCAAAATTTATGACTGACATATATCTTATACATCTTAAACTAAACAAGGAAAAACTGGCATACACTCATCCCTAACAGAACATAAGTACAATATTAACATAAATGAAGTTGATTGAGCTTTTGGCACTTCAATTAAAATTTTTACATGCACTTTACATGCAAAGGACTTGAGCACAGAAGAAGAACTTTTAAGAAAATAGCTTAATTTTATGAATAGGAAACGGGTCTTGCTGGTATAAACGAAAATTAAGAAAGCTTAAAGAAGCTCATTTACTTCAAAAACTTTGCTTCTTATACAAAAATTTATAAACAACTACGATATTTGTAATACACCTTAATACGATAAGCAACCTCCAAAATCAGAATTCTAATTGACGGAAATCCTTGACATAAATCAAATTCTTCATGCACATACATATATAAACACAAAATACTATTTTTGACCTTTATCGATGAATTTTCTTAACAAACTGTTCCGTTACAATTAGAAGATAGAAACGCTATAACTTCAATTTCTAAACTAAGAGTTTATTTTGCAATCAAGGACAAACTAATAAACAACAGGATAATATAGATGTTTATTTCACAAAGCCAAATAGTCACACAGGAAACTCCGGTATTGAGAGATTTAATAGCGCACTTGGTGAGAAAATAAGAGTGCTAGAATCTGAAATCTTAACTTACCGTAGAACAGAAAAAAATTAAAAGTACGGAATGGTACAACAAACCTGTCATTTATTCTTAGAGCAAAACCCAAAGACGTTTTGGAGGGTCGATAAAAAGAGGCTTTTAACAAATTTAAAACAGACAATGAACGTCGAATAAGTAAATTTAACAAGAAAAGAGAATTAATTTTCGAATATTGTAAAGAAAATTATGTTAAGAATTACAAGTCCTTGAGACATAAAATGAACCCAATGTAAAACGTTAAACTTACATAATATTCACCTTATAAATATAAAGAACCAAATAAATTTTCAGGTGCTGTGAACACTCATAATTTTCTCAACGATTTAAATTTTGATGTTCGATGGAATGCTGACAATCCAACAAGTGGACAGTAACGAAGGATACATCCAAATAAGACCAACGAAGTCCAAAGTGTTCAAGACTTCAACATTATTTTACATATAACAAAACCACTGGTAAAAGTAAATGTTATTAATTTGTTAGAAGAGTCCGCTTAAAAGTTCAAATTAACGGACAAAGAAATAGAAAATTCACAAGGGTTAAATATTTTAAAATGAAAGTAAATACTATTATACCTGCTTATAAACGCAAAAGAGGATTTGTAAATATTGTAGGAACTGGAATGAAATAGCTTTACAGTAAAATGGACAATGGGGACAGGCAAGACATCGAAGAACATTTAAAAGTTTTGACAAAAAAATTCATATGGGTAATTACAATCTCATTAAAATATTAAAATTAATGAATATTTTCACAACACAATTAATTAACTTGTTAACGCAATAAAATAAGACAGAATACTAATTGAATCTAAATTCAGAACCATACGTTCAGAACTCGGTTAGTTATTTTTCAAAAATTTATGCAATTAGAAATCCTTTTAAAATAAAATATTTTCTGACTACGTGGTACAAATTTAAAAGAATTTAGCCTCAGCCAGACTAGGTCTTATAACTAGTAACATTTTAACAAACGAAGAAATAGTAAAAAAAACACATATTTTAAAGCAAGAAAACGTAAGGTTATGTGTTGCAAATTACAATAAAAATGCCATACAATTTACAGTCAAATTCCAAAGAAGATAATTCAAGTGAAAAGATCACTATATGTTTCAATAACAAACGAAAAGTAAATTTTTCAATCAAATGAAAAAATTTTACTCAAGCTGGCAATTCGCTTTTAATGCATTAAAGAAATCTAAACTTTTATTTTTAACCAAAGTTGTAAGAAAAAAAAATAAAAAGAATCGATTGTAGAGCTTGAAAAAGAATGATGTTAACGAAAAATCGCTAAAATGTTTGTGTTGAAAGGACCACTGACAAAGAAAAATCTTATTTAAATGAAAATTGTCTATTTATTTTAAGCAATTGTAAACTAAATATATTTAATTTTACCTTTATAAATTTAAATGAAAATTTAAACAAAAAAAGAATACTGTATCTTATATAAATTCAGTCATAAATGAAACTACTAAAGAACTATTATTTGAAGATTTTGCTGTAAACTTAATTGAGAACATAGAAAAAAGAGGAAATAATTTTCCAAAAGAAAGTCAAGAAATATTAAACAACACTACCTTTAATTGGCTCATATTCTCATTCATTTTAATAACAATTGTAATCGTCATAAGGTTTTATTTCAAAATCATTAAAACATAAAAGTTGTTTCTAATATTATGGTGAAAACTCAGGATAGCTTTCAGTCAGGGAAAGAAGGGGTTACGTCACCCACAAGTTTCCAGCCTTCAACGGGCAAACTACATACCAACAAATAAGAAAGGACGATATTTTACGTTGTTGATTTTAAAGACGTTCGCACGACTTCGTCAAATTACACGATCACTGAAACTCCTTTAAAATAATTTATTGTTTATTTTAAGGCTCAGCCCTTCAAAAACTATCGCCTCGTTGAAATGCTGATATGATGAATTGCTATACAAGCATATGTGTGGTAATGAAAAATGCTTATGTATCATAAGTAACGTGAGTATTTTATGAAGCCACCCTAAAAGTGTCGTTAATTGTTGATTTAGATAATACTTTATTAATTGAAGGGGCGTTTTCTTTAACCCTTAGACTATTCTTTCCATAGTTCTCAAAATTTAGTAATTAAGAAATGTAGATATATAATTGTTATTATTCTCAACCTCAGTTTCAGTTAAGAGTTAAAAGTCGATTAGCTGAAGCTAATGAATGTAACTCAAAATTATCAGTAACAAAAAATACTAAGTTTTAAATTTGTGTTTTTTATATAACATTACGCCTCGGTATTGTGATTGGTGCAACCACATAGACCATTTTACAATTCAGGCGTTGACTTTTTTGGACAATGTGGATCCATTACAAAATTCGGGAAAAAACCTTGTAAAGCATATTTAGCCATTTTCTGCTGTTTTGTCACCAAGGCAGTACAAATGGTAGTTGTAAGCGATCTTACCACAGAGGCCTTTAAAGGTCCTTACAAAAGTTTCTTCCATGAAGGCCTCCATAAAAATGCTACCAATATGGTAGGGAAAAATTCAGCTTCATGAGTTAAAGAAAACTATATTCAAAGATTCTGCACAAACCGAATCAGCCAATTTCGCTTAGATAAAATAATAATATTGCACTTCACAGAGGAGTTAGAAACTCTGGTGATACAAGCCGAAGAAATACTAACTCAAGACAAATAACGCCGTTATTTGTTGATCTAAATAATATTATCGCACTAGCCCCATGATATTTCCTTATTGGAGAGCCGCTTACTAGCCATTCTCCAGGTAACACTACTATTTCAAAACTCCGTTACCTACGAAGTAGAAGTTAGTAAATCAGTTCAAGGAAGTTCTGTGGAGTGATGTTGTTCATATCGTCGCCTAAGGCTTAAACCCAAAAACACCCACTAAGAAAAGCTTTTGACTGAGCTTAGTATATTAAACAAAATATACAAAATATTTTAAACTTTATATGCTTTTTGCGAAAACAAAGCCATTCAGCTATACAGGTTTTGTTGAAATTTCAGATCAACAAATAAAAATTGTGGCAGCTATCGTGTTATCAAAAAATTTTACGTACATACTTTTTTGGGTTCCTGTGTCCTCAAAAAGAACAGCTTCAATGAAAATTTTAGATTTGAATTTGGTACCCGCTTTATAAAATTTCTGCCACTCTGAAAACACAGAATCGATTCTGCACCAATTACGGAATAATTCTTGAATGATGCACTCTCCAAATGCAAGAACACAGTGCGTATGACAAAGTAATGTGTCTAAGAAGTAATAACTTTAAAGACATGTTCATTCCAACGCAGCTCCTCGCACACCGTCACGCCAAAACTGAAAATTTTTACATTGTTTAAGATACCCAAGCCCCCAGAAGCACTTTTGCAATGCAAAAGACATGTTCATTCCAACGCCACTTCCCGCGCACCGTTATGCCAACAACTGAAAACCTGTTCAGTCAGCTCGATCGTATAACCATATTCTTTTTGAACTCTCTTTGACAGAGTTTTGTACTACTGGGAAAGAAGTTGTGATGGTCCAAAAATCCCAGCTGCAAGAACCTCAATAGAGTATTCTTCAGGGTGCGATGTGAAGTAAGTCCAGAGTATTCAGAGCCTGAGCATGAGCATCAGGAATGGGTGAGCTAAATCACCATATGGGTGAGCAAATTTTGTGAGAGAAAAATTCAACATCTCCTCTCAACATCTTATCCTTGTTGTTTTATTTAAATGACGGAACCTGTTAGTCTTGTGAATGTTGAAATCCCAACCCAACGAAATTTCAGCTTTAGGACATTTAGCCAAGATATCAGAGATAGAATCAGAGATTAAATCGAAGTACTCACAAGTTCCTGCAAAATCTATTTTGGGCTCCTATAATTATAACAATACAAAATACGCCGAGCGCCAACCTTAAATTGGATCCATATAAAATTAAGCTCTGAACCGGATGAATTGTACCTGGGAAGAATTTTGAATGGTATATCGTCGCGAATGTAAGTAGCGGGGCTCCAGCGAAATTAATAAAGGATTAGCGTATAGCTCTTTATGTTGAAATAACAAAATTGGAACAGAGTCCATGGATGATACAAAACGAACATTATTTGACTTCATTAAATAAGTATTTAAACGAGAGAATAAATAAATTGTAGAAAAAGAAATCAAAGCGTCAAAGAATTTAAAATACCTGTATGGCATGCCGCCACAGTAACTGCAGCACGAGTACCTAGAATTTAAAGTAGGTTACCGGTGCAAATGTATGCAATAAGGTGTCAATTGCAAGACATAGGAATGATAAGTTAATTTGATAGACTACAACATTTCAGGGAAATTTTGAACTTTTAAGAAACTGACGAAACATCACCGAGATGACCTAATGCGTAAAACTAGGGCAGTGAACTTCTAAAGATCAACTGCTGACTAAGGGCTACTGGTATCATAAAGACAAAGACTGTTTATGCTTTTTCTTTTATGCTTTTCGTAATTATGATTAACGTAAGAACAAATGAGTTCAAATAATTCTATTGGCTAACTGGGCGTGCGCTATAGTTTATTTCATTACAAAATTAATACAATATTATGAAACATTTGTACAAATTATGTATAAAAGGCAAGCAATGTTAAATAAAGATCAGACCTTGGAAGAGACCTTTTCAGTACACTTTAATTTGACTATTCGGTGGTATAATTATTCTGAGTGACATAAAGGATTTACATCCGATATCCTCTTGAACAATTCCAATAGTAGTTTAATAGTTCCTTTCTGTCAATCCTGCTATCAATAGCCCTCACCTCTGCAAAGCGGAAACGCGACAGAGGAAGCTTACAGCACCTAATAGAGGTCCGAAGCAAACAAAGGGTAAGAAGGGTACTTAAGAAAGGACTATTAAAAATAAATAATACTTATTTTTAACCCTATGTTCCTGATAAATCATGGCGATCCTGCAAACCCTGCGCAGAACAGGCACCAACCTTAACGACATATTCTCCAACAATGAAACCAGCAACCACTCTTGAAGAAGCAATCAAGGAAAAAGAAGCTGGACCGAAGCATATTTCAATTCAGGAGTACCTAAAGAGGAATAAGAACATAAAGGAGATACAAATTCGCAAAGAAACCAAACAAAGACGAGAACAGGAAGTGAAGGAAGATTGCGGAGGAAATCAGAAGTCTCCATCGACTCATAAATATACCAAACCAAACCAAAAACATTTCGGATACATTTAGAAGGCAGTTAAAGCAAGCAAAATCGCAACTACGCTGCATTCAAAGGAGTAGATTTACAAAGAAGAAGCAAAGCCATCAAACAAATTAATAACCTGAGTTGAACAGAAACGCAATTTCGACGTATTATTTCAAAATGTGTTGAGCTAGCGGTAAATTGGCCTTAATCTGAAACAACAAGCTACAGCGAATCACAAGCAACCATTAATAATAAATAATAATTTGTGAAATTTGTGTAATTAATTATTTTAATGCTGCTTATTACTTTTTGGTATACCCTTAATGTTTATTACATCCTTAAAGCCAAGTATATTTTAAGTGATTTCAAATGGCAATTAAAAATTTCATGTCGTATCTTTCCATTTAATTTTTTAAATTTTCAAAAGTGGGAGTAAAATTTTAGGTTGCTAGTAAGATATAGCAAAAATTTTCACTAAAGTTATAAAGTTATAGTTTTTATCAGTTTTGTAATTAATTTTTTAAAAAATTTTACCATTTCAAAAATGACCAAAATAAATTAAGAAACTACTTTTTACCCAACTAACGTCGTATATGATCTTAAACCAATTTAGATAGAAGTGAAAAAAAACATATATTTATGATTTTCCTTTAATTGTGAACGTATAGCAGATTCAGTCATACCACAAAAAAAAAGGAAAAAAAGTAAAAAGGAAAAAAGTTAGTATTTTAGTGACCAGACAAGGAAGTTAGAGCCAATTAGGGGAAACGTGGAAGCAAGTATCGTGAGTGAATTGTCGGTTTAAGGAAATTGTAATATTGTAGTAAAGCATAGTGTCACCATACGAAATGGGCTGGTTCTCGAGTAACCCGTCCACAACTAATGGCGTGCAGCTGAATCAGAAAAATGAGATTACGGGTCCAGACGGTATTTTAGTAATAGCAGATTTAATGCTATTTTTCTTTGTTAGTATCATTTTTTCGTAGCTAGAGGTTTCTTTAAAATTTCAAGCAACGCATCCTAACAGAAGTTATGAAAAACCTCCAGAGGCGACCACTTGGAAACGTATAAAAAAAAAAATTTTATTATTATTTTGCATTCGAATGAAGAGAAACTATATACATAATACGGTCATTTACAATTGGAAGTTTAAGTAACGTAGCATGTACTTGCATCCCAGTAGTTTCAAATATTTATCATATAAATTTATTAATTTCCAATACGAAACGATCAAAAGCAATTGAAAGCACAATTCACTAGACCAAAAAGGAGTTGAGCAAGTAGATAGTGAATCAGACTCGCAAACATATACAGACGGAAGTTCAGAAAGCTAGGCGAACCTATTCGCAATCTTTTACCAGCCCACAGCCAGTACACTCAGGAAACATCGGAATGGGTGAAACCTTTAATTTTAACATGGCGCAAAAGCTTCCAAACTTAACGTGCGACGATGATAGTAAAAGGGAGAACTTATTAGGATTTATTAACAACATAGAATTTTATCATGACACGCTCGCAGACACAAGCAAGCCTACATTAATTATATTTTGCTAAAATGTAAAATACAGGGTAGAGCATTAACTGAGCTAGGTTCATGCAGACCCGCGACCTTACAAGAACTTAAATCCCTATTGATAAATAAATGCGGACCAAAAGAATCTTTAGAAACAATACAATGTAAACTAGACAGATTGAAACAAGGTTCAAACAGCCTTAGGGAATACACTAGTGAAGTAGAGAACCTCGTGTCCAAGTTGAATGAACTTGAAATAGGCATACAAGGTGAAGGGGCACCTGCGACCTTGGTAGTAGCCAACGATAGGAGAGGATTAAATTACTTATAGCGGGGAGTCAATGACAGGTATCGAATTATATTAGATTGCGCCCGACATGCAAATCTTCAAGATGCTATTCAACATTTGCTGGAATTAGCTCAAGGCGCGAGTTTAGAAGCAGCAGGAGGTAATAAGATATGTCGAACGGCAAGACGGAATGCAGCGGAGAGCTAGGTTCTCATCGCATCCACAAGCACAATGGTATTACAAAGAACATGGTGGGGGTACTAATTTTAGGCCTCACTGGAACGCGGTAATGCACGGGGCCGAATAAATTTTACTATAGGGAACAGAGAACCCCGACAAACAATTTAGACAGCAGAATCGGCCAATTACAAGCTGGTCAGGGCAGAATAAGTCTGCCTACAATGGCAGCAGAAAAACAGGCCTAATAATGGGCAACATGTCGGGAAAATACAGCCACAGGTCAGAAATTGGGAAATAATGTTGCCGCATAACGGGCAGAACAAAACAAACCCATTTCGACAACGCGCATTGCCGATTGCGGTGGAATCGGAAAACTTTTATCCTCCGGAGCGAGAAGCCGACGTAACGGAGGGAGAATTATACAGATGAATCCCAAACCAATTTTTATACGGGAGTAGAAGACGGCTTGTAATAATAGTTGGGAGCCCTAAAGGAGACTAAGGTTATTAATTGATACGGGGGCTAGTATATGCGTCTTAAAGAAAGGAAAATTCATAATTGAAACAAAATAGATAACAATCATATAATTAAAATGCAAGGTGTATCAGGTTCATTAAAATCATTGGGCAAATACGATGAGCTACTGAAAGTTCATAACATCACAGCTAGATACTCTTTTCATGTGGTGGAAAATTGTTTTCCAATACCTTTGATGGTATATTGGGAGCTGATTTTCTTAAAAGGCACGAAGCTATAATAAATTTGGAATTATTTACATTACAAATAACAATAAATAATGTCTTAACGCAAACAAAAATTTTTGTAGAAACAGAAACTTTGTGCATCCAAATACATCCAAGGTGCGAAACGACATACTGGGTACCAACGAAAAAAATACGACACAAATTTTTAACGCTAGGAACTTTGCAAAGATGTACACTTAGCTAGTTCACTCTCTACTCGATTAACGGAAAAATTCCAATAAGAATTTTAAATATAAGAGAAACTCCTGTCAGTATTAAATGGGTTGAACAGAATTCGTTAGAAGCTAGCGAACATTACATTCTCAGGTACACTGCCTCAAAAGAGGAAACAACAAGTAGGGTTGAAAAATTTATGGAATTAACTTTGACACCCTCAACATTGAGGAGGTGTTAGAAAAGCAATATGCACCAAGTATCAGGACATATTCCACCTTAACGGTGACCCATTGACATACACTCACATAGGTGAAGCTACCATAACGCTTAAGCCACAAGCTGTAACAAAGTATAAAAAGCCATACCGACTACCACACGCACAACAGCAGCAAATAAAAGAGGAAACTGACAAATGCTGCAAAACGGAATAGCAGAGCATAGTTTCTCAAACTGGTCCAGCCCGGTGCTCATTGTACCAGAAGAAGGACCCCATTACAGGTGAACAAAAGTTTAGACTCGTTATAGATTATAGAAGAGTTAACGAACAAATAGAGGATGATAGGTTTTCATTACCAAACATCACAGACATATATACGACAGGAAATACTATGTTTTACAGCTCGATTGATCTTAGTCAAGGATACTATCAATTAAAACTTGCCAAAGACTCGCGACAAATTACTGCCTTTACAACTCCGGAAGGGCACTTCCAAATGAAAAGGTTACCTATGGGCTTAAAAATTTCAGTTTTCTAGGATAATGAGTATAGCGCTAGCAGGACTCACATATAACCAATGCTTTGTATATTTAGACGATCTTATAATTTTCGGCAGGACACTTGATCAGCATAACAAAAACTTAATAACAGTATTCGAAAGATTAAGGAGGTTAATTTGAAAATCAACCCCAGTAAATGTGCCTCTCTTGAGAAAAGAGTTACTTTACTTAGGTCACACATCATTTCAAAGGATGGGTTAAAACCTGATCCTGAAAAGTGTAACGCAATGAAGGACTATCCCGTACCTAAAAACGCAGACGAGGTGCGACGATTTGTAGCCTTTGCTAACTACTATAGAAAATTTATACCGAACTTTGCAACCTTAGCAATACCCCTAAACAATCTAGTACGGAAAAAGTTATTTATAATTTCAACGAGGACTGTATAACAGCATTCAATAAACTGCGTGAAATCTTATCAAGCCCACAAGTGTTGGATTATCCCAATTTCGACGAAGAATTTACACTGAGAACAGATGCATCAGGATTTGCGTTGGGAGCCATTCTGTCAAACGCGAACGACTGACCGGTGGCGTACGCCAGTAAAACTTTAAATAAGACAGAAAAGAACTACAGCGCTATCGAAAAGAGCTTTTGGCAATAGTTTGGGCCACTAAGCATTTCAGACCCTATCTTTGCAGAAGACGGTTTAGAATCTTGACAGAACAGACAAATCAATATACCCTAATTGCAGTTCAAGACTTACTAAATTTCGACTCTTTAAAGAAGTATAACTTCATTATTGAATATGTGCCAGGGAAAGGTATTAGCACGGCTGACGCGCTTAGCCGTATTGCTATAGACTGCGGTAAGCTCAAAGAACTACCAGTATTTGTTACTACAAGAGCTCAAAGCAGAAAAAAAAAGATACCGATGCAAATAAAATATTGATAGATGATTCCAAAACAAAAAGTCATGTTAGTAAGAACAAAGATGGCCCAGAAAATTAACCTAATATAATACATAACATGAACGCTGCAGGTGTCAACAGAACCTCAGTAGAGTTGAGAATCGCGAATGGTGGGGAAATTCAGAAATTTCACTCAGACAGCCACTATACAAGCGTTCAGAACAATATTATAGTATTTAAGAAAAAGATAATTTCATGGTATTTAACTACTCAGATATAGCGCAACTGAACAGTACTTCATCTCCGAGGGATGTTGCTACAAGATATCAAGGATATCTGCGGGTCAAACATTATAAAAAGTCTCTACATTACAAAGCAAAGAATTGATTAAGTTAACAGATGGCCATCTGATTAGTGAAACAAGGAAAATACCAGCAAATACATTAAGTAGAGCAAAAAATATTGAAAATTTTAAAGATGTGAAGATAAAAGTAAATATGATAGAAAACAGAATAGAGGTAACTGACCAAAACATGAAAAAACAATATTGAATGATTACCATGCATTACCAACAACGGGACATGCAGAGATAAAACGCATGTTAAAAACCATTCAAAGCGTTATCATTGGTCTGCGATGAGCAATGATGTGAATCTGTATGTTAAAACTGCAAAATTAGCCAAAATCAAAACACATATTACCTTGAAGGCACCAATGGCCATTAACATCGACGGCAGGCTCAAGTTTTGAAAAACTCTTTTTAGATCTAGTAGGACCATTGCCTTGTAGGGCAACTCTCTCTGTAGACAATGTCTTTGTGATAACAACTGTCGTCCACGATATGCCTTAATAATGTGTTGCGATTTAACGAAGTATTCATAGCCGTACCATTACCCAATAGGGAAGCGAAAACCGTTGCGAAAGCATTTGTAGAACACTTTATTTTACGGAATACCAAAGCAAGTTCTTAGAGGATAACAAATTTTTAGCTGCAGTTTTTAAAGGAACTTTGGTACTTAAGGAATACCACAACTCAATCAACAGCATGGCATCATGAGAGACAATCAGTGGGCTTGAGGCCTCAAACCGTCAATTAGGTGACTTCTTACGGGTTATGTCAATAATAACCAAAACGGTTGGGATATTTGGTTGCAATATCGAGCATTTGCTCTTAATACAACAACTCGAGCTTAGGAGGTTTCACGCCTTTCGAGCTAGTTTTCAGAATATCGTACATTTACCGTCAAATCTCACAAATCATTTGGACGTGGTGTACAATTATGAAGATTATCTCGTCGACCGAAGCACAAACTACAAGTAGCTCACGCTGAGGCAAAAAATTTTGATTAGGCACAAAGAAATTTGGAAAAACAATACTATAAACCATACAGACTGAGGAGGTAAATTTTGAAACAGGAGATTTAGTAATGCTTAAGAATGAAACCGGTAAGAAAATGGGCCCGATTTTCCAAGGGTCTCTATGAATTAATAGCGGACGAAGGGTAAAATTGTAGAATAAATGGACAATAAAAATCCGTGGTGGTACACAAAACAGAATAAAACCATTTTATACGTACTTGATAAGTCTATATTAAGCCAATATATTAAATTGAGGCACTAAACGATACGAGCTAAGGCTAGGATGGCTCATGTAATTAGCATTCAAACTTTTAGCAAGGTGAAAACATTACTTTTTAAAATCATTTGAAATATTTAATTAGGTTAAGCGTTAATATGGAAGGCCTTCAAAGAGTTAATAATTAGATACTAGGTTTGTACCACTGAGAATGAATTAGATACTTAGTTAGATCACTTAAAATGAATATCATATAGCAAAGAGATAATTACTACTAATATTGGGCCGAAGATGCAGTTCTTAGATGGTTATGTTCAAAAACAAAGGAAAAACATATAAATTAAATGTGGTATTAAAAATAATAATAATAATTATAATAATAATAATAATAATACTTATACAATAATAATAATAATAATAAAAATTATGAATTCATAACTAAAGCTATACGAGCGGTAAATAATTAAATTTAAAACACAGATGCTTAAGAATACACACAGATTTTGAAAATTAAATTGGTTTCAAACTAGAAATTTATTACATATTATTAGCCACTGAAGTAAGAGTTTTACAAAAAACATTTAAATGCAAAAAGTTAAAAATTTTACATTGGAAATTACTCTGATTCATTTAAAAGTTATGAAATATAAGCTTAAAGAAAAAAAATATATGTGTATATATGTATATGTATATGTGTAAATATATACATATATATATATATATATATATATATATATATATACGATTATAAGATTGAACCGTTTCCTCTTACTTCAATGCTTTAAATTTATTTTAGAGAAAAATGTTTTGATAAATAGTAATATACTGCTGTGGAAAATTATATTAAAAAAATAACACCTAAACATTAACTATTTATATAGCAGGGTGCATTATGTAATTTGGTTAACCAAACAAAACCCTCAAAATAACCAACGAATTATAAGTTCTAACAATAGTATGGAAACAAAGGAACAAAACTTAAGCGCAATCCATTTTGCCAATCTAAAAAAAAAAACAAAGGAAAACAAATAAAACCAACAGTCCCACCACTTGCTGAAATATTCAGAAATTTAAAAATCTTCATCATCAAGAAGCCTTCATAATAACTCTTCTGACCTTGTAACAGTAAACACTAATTTAATGCCAAAGACAAAATTATATATAACTTCACAATCATATCAAAAAACGACACACTGACCGAGAGAGACGGTAACAAACGAGCAATAGCATTTCGATACAGATTCTCAAGATGTAATACATTAGAAACATAACATGAGCAATTTCAATAATAAGATAGTGAAATTAATATAAAAAAGACGGAGGTCTGTGTTTATAACCATAAACAACCTGCAGTAATGAAAACAAAATAAACAATCCAAAGACTGGTGATTTTTTTTTTAGCGGAGATGGGTTACATCCAGCTCATATAGGTGGACACTAGAATAAAGACATATGTAAAACACTTCGAAAAATAAACAAACATGAAAAACTTATTTATTTTATTTTAAAAGCATAGGATAAATGATGACCATACAATAGAAGGTACACTTCATGTCAAATAAGCCCAAGACAGCTTAAATAATCAAAAGTGAGTCGAACGATTTATTCTCTAATAACGACAAACGAAACTATTTAAATCGAACAACAAAACGGAATTAAAAAGAAAATTTATAAAACATGTGCTATATACTTGGTATTTTCTAAACATGCTCAGCAATCTATAACCACGAATCACTATTACCCCACCATACCATGCATAAATAGTTAAATTTCGTCAATACAACGCAATAAATAGAGCAAACAAATGAGTAATTACAAAGAGAAAATAGATTTGTAAAACAAAGTGCAGATTATACGAATCCCATAAACTGAGAGAGAACCTCAACTGAAACAAGGCGCTCGCATATTGGCACTTATAAGGTAATAGAGTGCAACAAAGATAGTGTAGCAATTTCCTTAAAGATAACAAAAAAACTTCCATAAGAATTCCTCAAAGCTTTGCCAGTATTATTCTAATCGTTGTAATGAGACCTTATTTAAGTTTCAAGTTTACAAATTTTTTTCTATGCATTGTTTTCTAACGACCGGACAAAGTTGTTACCCTGTAATCAAATTAGAATAAATTTTCTTGTTTTGGTTCTAAGTTATAACAAGCGATATTTGCATTTAGACATCCTAATTCTGGTTTAGAAAGCTTATACTTTTCCAATTTAACTCGAATCCATATAAAACCATGACAGATATTGGACAACATTTTACGACAGCTGTGTTTTTGTCAAGTTTTAAGTCTTTTTGTCCATGTTAAATATTTATAGTCTCATCTGAACGCGTTCCGTTCCGTTTTCGCATTGCTATTGAAGTAAAATTCATAAAATTATTTTCGTGCAACTACTTGAAGCTTCTTTTGTCATTTATCAGTGATAATGCGGTGCTGTGCGATATTCAATCTATCAAGCGATAAAGTTGACAGCTGGCTTTAATATCTTTCACGTAAAAGTAGTGCAAATTTGTGCAGTTTTTAACATAAAAACTATTTTTCTGTCATATACCAACCTACGTAGCGCTCATAAAAATTTTTTGCGACTGTCTTAACTTCGCTACAAGCTATGAGTAATGTATTTCCCAGAGACTTCGTATCGCAGTAGTTTTGGTCGTGTTTTGCCTCCCTGTTTACCAATTACGCAAAAATATACCCATATGAGATTTTGCGCTTTTGAACTTTACGGGTTGTATCAGAGTTTATATACAGCAAGATGTTGCGTCGCTTTGGTGTTAAAATTTCAAGTGCAGGAGTTGTGCTTTTCTACATTTTATAAAATAAGTTTTTGATTTTCCGTTCTTATTAGCTCGGTTATTAAATTCTTGCATCGTAAGTGCGATTTAAAATACATCAATCAGCCAGCCAAAACAATCGCATTGTCCTATCTGTAAGAAGTGCACTCCGGTTGCATCACAACAGGGCTACTGCTGGCAACGCAGCAATTACCATCAGCTAACCTGTTGGCTGTATTAGTATTATAATAATCCATAACATTAGTGTTTTCATCAAAAGCAACACCTTTAACTTTCGACTAAGCTAACAAGGGCAGCAGTAACATCTCCACCAACAGCCTTATTTGAATCACCAAAATCAGCGCCACCACGGCAGTTGCGGTAGCAGCAGCATCAATTTTCTGCTGCTTACAATACTGCCACAGCGTTATCACATGCTGCAACAATAGCAATATTTCAGTTTATGCAACATTTCGGTCACAGGGAGCTATAAAATTTTAAAACGGGGAAAATTTGTTATATGATGATAAGTGCAGTCCAAGCCCCAACAACAGCAATGAAGTCTAGAGCAGCATTTTCAACCACCACCTTCGAATAACTTTGAATACAACGATAGCAACCACATCCACAACATTTTCAAACTCAAAGTTGCAAACCACAACATCAAGTACAACAACAATATCTGCACCAATAACAACTACAAATAATTGCTACAACTTTTTTACAAAGCAACCGCTGAAAGGTTGAATTTTCTTAACTATTTTTAAAGAACTTTTTAAATTCATTTTAATGATTCCTTATTGATTCCTCATTTTATTTATTGATTATTCAGTTTTATTCATAGTTTTCTCCTGAATTATATGACCATTTACAAATATATATTCTGTTACAATGAAGCATTACATTGAAGCATTTAAAAATTCGTAATAACTTATCAAATTTACAATTACAATTTCGTATCCAAGCTTAGTCGTAGTACTTTATATTATGTTTCTGGCGAAACTGTATTTGTATGTGTGCATTAATCTGATAGTTGTTTACAATTTAACATCTTTGACTGGCCTAAATTCTTAATGGATGCACGACACTTCACCTCAAGTCTGATCAGGATTCAGACTGATAAACAAATACTTATATAATTCAAATTTATAAAAACAATGAATTGATTGTAGTTGCTAAAGTTTATATAAACAAGTTATTCTAATGGTTGTTAAGAATTTAATATCACTAAAATTGTTTTTTTTCTCTTAGAAATTTAAATCTTGGGTTGTACAAAAGCGACGTACTTATATTGTCGTTAACTCGAAATATTTTCTATATTTAAACGTTATAATCTCGTTTTGTGAAATATGTAAGAGTATCATTGCTGATAATGTTTCGGTGTCATGTGCGGTTTGTTTTACTCTTTATTACGTCAGGTGTTCTGGCTCTAAGGTAAGGCTGCAGATAAACTGGTCTCCATATCTGGATTAAAACTTTTGTGCAAACATCATGAGAAATCTCGATCTATATTGTTTCTTGGAAATTTGTGAAAATCAAAATACTTTTCAGTAGTTTGACGTCCATTTACGCTGAAATTCGGCATATTTATTGAACTATATTGTACTTCGTAAATTTTGTATCTGGGTATGATGGAGGTGTAAAGGGCAAAACATCAACAAAAACAAAACAACAGTAGCAATAACAACAGCAACAAGAATAGCAAGAACACGCAAAACTCAAATCAGCTAAGCAATGGGGATTAGGATCTAACGTAAAACGGCAACTTAATCTGCCGGTTATGACTCTTTCTCCTACAGTTGAAATAGAAAAAGTGTCATTTATTGAATTTCTTATATTGTTATTACAGACTCCAATATATTCATACAACTATAAAGAAGTAAGTCGTATCCTAAAAATAAGTGAATAGGCTTCATTTTCAGCTTGCCGTCGGCTTTTTTCTCAAGCAGCTCCTTTATGGGCCGAGTTCATGTCAGAAATCGCATAAAGATATTGTTCAAATTGCTCTCTCGACTGTCCAACTTAAAAGAGCTGGTTGCATTGAAAACACCATTGCATTGCAATGCGATGATGCTATTTTCTTAGATTGTGGATTTATATCAGGTTGATGACATCAAAATCATATGTGTGAAGACCAGCAAAAAATTCACTTGAATAGTAATTTGCTGTACATACATACCATCTAACTCGGGTTTTGCTGATATATCTGCGATATCAAAGTTATACAATTATTGTTAAATGTTAATTTTGTTATTGCTTCTGTTTTATGTATCGCGTGAGATTTTAACTTGAAACGTTAAATAAGTTCGACAACAATGCCGTTCAACAGAAATTCTTCAAAAAAAAAAAAGGTTGTTATTAATGAAATTTTCAAAACCTCCCTTCAAAGCATAAAGAAGGATCCTGAAAATAGTAACAACAACAGTTGCACAAATTTGCCGTGTTTTACATTTTTTTCGCATACCAGCAACAACGGAGTCGTTATTACGGTCGTATCTCAAAGCGTGAAAACTCGATTGGTTATAGACCACAAAATATACCTCTTGTTGTACCTAAACTAGGCAAAGAGCAGTGGTAAAAGGAATTTTGTCATATATTTAATTGGTCTCTTCAAACGAGAGCTTTTCTGATAGTTTGGAAATCACCATTCAATGTTCTAACCTTCAACCGTGGAAATAGATGTGATGTATCAAACCACCACAGAATGTGCAAGTATCGTTTGTTTGTAAATTGTAAAACATATAAACTGGTTATAATTAAGACTGAATTAAGATTTATAATATCGCACAGCATGGTTTTAAAAGAAAGTCCACTTCCACAAACCTACTTCAGTTTTCGGCTGAACTTATTCAAATGATACAAAAAAATAACAACCTGATGTAGTTTGTTTAGAATTTTGCCAAGGCGTTGAATCCTATAAACCACTTCATCTTACTAAATAAGTTTACGCTTCTGGGATTTTTAAACTGGGTTATAAGATGCCTTGATTCCTACCTAACAACAGTATACAAATAGTTAAATTCAAAAGTTCCACTTCTTGTCCCATATATTTGTATTCTGGAGTTTATCAAGGAAACCACTTCGCTCTACTGTTGTTTCTGTTAAACATAAATGACTTGACTGATATGGTGCAGGACTCAGAAATTTTACAGTTTGCCAATGATACTAAATATATCTCAAGATGACATACACAATGACGAAAACAGGATCGTGTCATGGTGCACCGAAAATGACATGGCATTGAATACAAAAAGTGCAGTGCGTTTCCATTCAGCTAGCAAATGGTGCCCTTCGTTCAAAGCTAACTCGTTAATGATACTCCTCTGGAAAGAGTAGATGCTTTCTGTAGCATGGGGTTTACATGGACGAAAACTCACATTCAATAAACGTTTGGACTCTATTACCAGCAAAGCGATAGGCAGCACTGGCCAAATTTCCGTTACACATCTGTAATGCTTACTTGTTTAACCTATATCAAGTATTGCTATGTAGTTTGGTGTCACGCTACATATATAATATATTCGAGTTAAGTCAGTCCAAATGCAGTTTTGGTTTTCGCACTCCGATGCCTAGATCGAGAAAGACGCTTTAAGCTCCCGTCATACGAAAACCGTATTATGTTGATAAATCTATAAACTCTAGAATTACATCTTCTCATATCAAAATATTATTTGTTAATTATGTTAATTAAAGCAACAACAAATCGTCTGTCTTTCTTGAAAGTATCGACATAAACTGCCATCCTCAGTCAACGAAGTCATGACTTATGCATCTGCGCTTCATTAGAACAGACAACGACTGCAAAGAACCGTTGTTTAGTATCTGCAAAGATTTTAACAATGTAAAGGGAACTCTTAATAAAACTTGTAGTTCAATGGACATCGATACAAAGGATGATATCACAAAGCTGCATGATCGCTTAAAACAACAACAAAAGCACTGTTGTGATTGAACTGAAAACGCTTGCTTTACTCATTACAATAGGCAGTTAAACATCAATTATGCGTAGTTAGGCGAAGGGAATATGCGCACCTAAATCAGAAATCATAGTAACCGTTAAATTTTTAGATTAATATTATCATGGAAAGTGGTTAAATAAAAATGTGTCTCAAAAGCCATCTTTTTAATACTAAAATATTTTGTATACTACACGTTGTTAAATTCGCCAATATTTTATGTTTTTTTGCAAACATTAATTTTAACAGTGAGCATTCAAATGTGTTGTTTTCAAATAACTTATCTTTTAAACTTATAGTACGTTACATTCTTGTCAAAATTTTAAACATTGATGGTAGTTGTGTTCAAAATTAATGTTGTAATACATATATTCATAAGTTCTGTTTCCTATGCCTTAAAACTTGTTTTTCATTGATCTTCAAAATATCTGGAAATAAAGAGATCGATTATTTTTATCCTTCCTTTTTGTCTTTCGTTAAAATGACATATGATATTTTATGCGAAATTGACTCGTTAACATTTTTCGATGAATTTGCTTTTGAGTAAAACACGGTTTTAACTCAAGAATTGATGGACATAGTCGCTGCGTTAATATTTTCACTTCATCATTACAGGCACACAGAAAAATTTAAACAACCTCGATGCTAGCTGTCCCAACATAAAAACTTGAATTTAATTTGTCTTATGAAGTCTTGGAATACAAGGTCTTCTGATGGACTCGGCTTACCTTCCCATACATATTTACATTCTAAAAATGTAATCAAACAAAAGAAATGGCATAGTGCTTTATGTTAAAAATGAGTATAAAGTTCTATCTTTTGAAGAGATACTCATAAGTGGTGCTTCATGTCTGATAGCAAAATCGACCTCGGTAAAATTAGTCAGCTGAATGTTATTGGTATTTACGGCTACAAGTTTTACTCTCGAATTGAAAGATATCTTTAAAAATTTTGAGATTGTAATACCCTTTTAATAGGAGATACAAATATTGCTAAAGGTAATATAAACACCGTAGAAAGCACTGAATATGGAAACATATTGAATTAATATCTGCAATAAATAACCCGACGAGATAATTAAAACATAGTCAAAAACTTTTCAAAGTATATTTGCAGGCACAATTAACACTAACATAACAGATTATTTGGGTAGCACAGTCTTAACCACAAATGCATAAAAACTTTTTCGTCGGAAAGGATCATTTAAAAAATTTTATAGTAGAAACATATAAATAGAATAAAGGAAATAAATTGGACTGACTATTATCAAAGTCAGGATGTCAACATATTACAAGTTTTCAATTAAAGAATCATGGGAATGTAAGCGCAGTAAAAAAATATAAGAAGGATTTCTTTCCCAGAAAAGCTAAAACCATGTGTTACTCAAAGCTTACTAAAAGTAAACGAAAAAGATAGACTTAGCATGGCGAGGTGGAGAAATCAAATAACACTGAAATGAAGATAGTTTTCCGTAGATACAGAAATGACTTAAAAGAATTATTTAATAAAGAAAGAGCTGAGTACCATAAAATTAATAATATATGCCAACTATAATAGCAAACAGTTATGGAAAATAATAAAAACTGCTTGTAATGAAAAGAACTTCATACAAAGTATGGTTCAAGATAATATGAATATGTATCTAAAGCATGTTCGGCGAAAGTTGCAAACATTTTTAATGATTACTTTCTGAAGTTGGTAATAAAATGACATCTTCAATTCACCAGCTCAGTTTGTGCTGAAATCCTGAAGTTGGGAAACAAGAGGTGGTAGCAGTAGTAAGCAAAATAAAAATAGTACTAGTCCTGGTGTCGATGGGCTAAAATCGGAATCAGTCAAAATTTTTAACAAATTTATTGCCAACTAGGTATCTCATTTAATTAGTGAAGCCTTAAAATTCTGAATTCCCAAATATTTATAAGTCAGCAATAGTTACACCTTTATTCAAAGGGTGATATTAAGATGGTGTCAAATTACAGACCTATTTCACTTATATCCACTGTGGCAAAAGTTATCGAAAACATTTAGAAAGAAGAGTTAATGGTGGAGGTGGAAAACTGTAAAACGCTTGCAGAAAACAAATTTGGTTTTAGAAAAATTCGAAAAGACACAATGCAGTATACTACTAAGGAAGTAAGGTGGATAAGTTGGCTTTCAAGCTATCTTACAAATATAGAAAACGCTCTGACTATAAATATAGAGTTAATTAATAGTAAAGTGGTAACTTTCGGTGTTCGTCAGCGAACTGTATTGGGACCACTAGTATTTTTACTATACGTAAAGGGATTTATTGAAGTCGCCTCTTTATGGTGAACTCATATCTTTTACTGATGAAACTGTCTTATTTATTGAAGATTGTGTTTGAAATATAGTTAGTAAAAATACGTTCATTAAACCTATCAGTTTTGAATGAGTAGTGATAGAAAAACTCTAACTCTAAACATAAATAAATCTCCATGTATAGTCGTCTCTCTATAAAATCAGAATGTTCCAAACAGTTTAAAATTAAAATATATGCTCCAAACTGTACTAGTACATGTACATGCCAGAAGCTGAAAAGAGTCACTTATGCTTGGGAGTAATATTTGATGAAATATGAAATGGAGACTCAAGTCTATATTGTGCTAAATAGATTGAGAAAATGGAAACAATCATGTCTAGATGTGTGAAAATTTCTAACTAAGAGTGCATGAAGAATGAAATCTTTGATAAATATGTTTAGTGTTATAATATGGAATAATTGCATAATGTTGTGCACTAAATACAACCATTATACCTCTTGTTACTACCAACAAACTATTGCTTAAAATTCTTTTCAAAAGCCCAGATCATTTCTTAACGGAGAAATTTATGCAGCGTTATATGTTATTAGTATGAAAAAAATTTTAAGTTTATAAGCTCTTAAATATGTAAAGAACTATAAACCAAGTTTTACAATTAAATTCAAATCGTACACGAGGAGGAACAAGTTTTGAAATAAAGTTGGGTGCATGCATTTGAGATTAAATCACTATCTCATATTATTAAGTTTAATTTTCAGTAGCATCATAGCTTACCGTAGAAAATTATATATTAACATTTACAGCATGTCTTTACCTCGAAACAGGCATAAAAATGTTTTGTTGAATACCTTGTTTTTTTTTTTACTTTACAAAGAACGTATTATTTATACAACTATTTACTTGTTGTTTAATTATCCTTGGTTTTAAATTAGGGGAGTAGTAAGTGAATTTAAAAAAAGTCATTCATCATATATTGACTTCAGTTTGAGTGCTAGAGAACTCAAAACGATCATAAAAGTGGTCGTAAATTATATACGTTGAATTAAAGTATTTACTTATTTGTAGGGTGAAATTTTATGTTGAATTGTATATGAAATAAATAATAAATAAATAAGTACATACATACGAAGATAGTAGTGTGAATAAAAAGGTATACAATACAGTAACTTCACATATTATTTGCCTACTATTCATCACAAATTCAATGTAGCCAACCTTTCGTCTTACATGCGTCAATGATAGGCAATCGTGGATCCGTCAATCTGTTAGAAAGTAAAGCGGAGATTTTTGCTTTTATAAATCTATAGAAAACAATTGCCCGAATTTAACAAAACGCTTATGCGATTGATGACGGCGGCTTTTGTAATGACGCCTCCGTTTATATTTTCACGAAGAAAGTCGTAAACAGTTATTAGTCGTGTATTCATCCCGATGAGCCACTGGTTTTGTTATTGAAGCTCTTTTCTGATAAGTTGGGATATTATTACGCAGCGTGGATTCCTTACCAGCGATTCTCTGACAGTTTCAACATTCTATGGTGTACTGATACTGGATGACCGATGGTCGTTAATGGTTACTTTAAGTACTGAGTTATTTATTTTAATTTATTCATAAAGTTTAAAGCAAGTTTTAAATGATATTGAATAAAAGTTTTCCCGGAAACGTTTTGTGGAAGCGTTATTGTTGAAATATCATTGTCAATTATTATAAGTATATATGGTATCACTGCATATATCATTCTATACACATGTATTGCTATATGGAAATAAATTTAGTTTACTCATAGGCTGCATTCAATAACAGTTGAGTGTGCTTAGTGTTTGTTAAATTTTCTTTTAAATTTTAAAATTATAGTATGACCAATGCCGAAAATACGATTAGATAGTTACGCTGTGTGAAGGTCTAATTCTAATTGTCGAAATTGCAGAGTACGTTAACTCTTTCAAATCTCTTCATCTTGAATATCAGTTATGAGAATTTTAGATATGAATAATTTCATTTCAAATAAATAACGTTAGTATGCCATATTTATTTTTTTAAGTTATGCCAACGTAAATTTTAAAAACTCCTTTATAACAATATTTAATTTTAACAAACGTATCGTCTTATTTAATGAACAAAACAGATTTTAGATTAAGGTACATTTTTTGCTCTCCTGAGAAGTATAGATATTGCAGTTACGTCACATATAACAAAGATGTGCCACGTTTTCAAACTCAACACGCTAGCTTTTGAAATGGAAATTCAAGGGAAATGCTCTGATGATAGCTTAAAACGGTAAAATTTGTAACAGTGTACCTTACATATTTAACAATTACAAAACTACTTGATACAACCATACAGCAAATCGTCAATTAGATACGCTAAAATGATATACTATGATATTTTAAGAATAAATAAGTGCTTCTAAATATGAGGGTTACGGTGAGTTTGCGATCAAAATCAAACCATTAAAATTTAAGGGCGGATATTATTAGAGTTAAAATATAGACCTAACCGTCACCCATATTTTAAAATTTGATATTGCTCTAAAGAATATCTCCATAAAATACCTCTTCTGCAACGTCAATAACTGTAAAAAGAAACTAGGATTTTGTATGGTGACTAATTATGCACTTAAAAGAAAATATAACTGCTTATAGTATTTGCTGGTATGCTGACTCTGGTGCATCAAAGCAAATGATGTATCATAGATTATGATCCTTTGCAATTCGTTTATGCAAGAAAATTGTGTATTTAAAATAGCAATTGATCAGTGCTTGTAAATCCACGGTGTCGATACAATTTTAGTTGGAGCCCGAGTTAACAATCAATGGAACCACGTCTATTTTAAAAATGTTTTGCATGTTGCAGATTTTCGCAAACATTTAGTGTCGACTGTTGGTTTAACTAACAAGTGTGTCAAAATTCGAATGGAGGAAGATTGAGCCAAAACGCTAAAAGAATCAACTTAAAACGGCCTTCAGATTAGAAGCAGCAAATTAGAAATTTTGGCCGTAGTTACACCTGAACACTGGCATCGTCGTTTGGATTATATCAATACTTACTTAATCAAGAAAATGAGCATTGATGGTTTGGCCAATGAAGTTGCGTTATCAGACCCAATAAATCTTCCTGCGGACTATCTGCTAGGAAAAATAACTTGAGCAAGTCTTAGTTTGTGGCAAAACGTTTATCTATATGGGGTGCATATTAAGATACGAGCCCACAATTACACAATTTTGTTTGTTCAATGCAATTTGCAATTGAATTATTACCAGATGTAATGTTCGTTTTGAAGAAGCGGAATTAAAGGCTTTTATAATAAGAGATGAATATGAGCTTCAAGAAACGAAAGTACAAAAACTGGTGTTAATGAAAATAAAGAAACTAGTTTTCGCAATATGACTCTATTGCACTCTAGAAGTAAATCATAAAATCTTGAGGATGCTGAAGATTAAAATAAAAGCGAAATTACAATTGCTGGTAATCATAATGTACAATAAAGATAAAAACCAACAATTTAAGAATGGAAGTTCAACCACCGCAAGGCTTAATGGAGACTGGCTGTTCAGCTGTTATAATTGAACCTCAAATATATAGAGGCGGTTCAGTCAAAAACATGCGGCAGTAGAAGTGTGCTATGGAGGATGAAGATGATTCGCTAATCAAAATTATACCTGGAATTTGGGTAAAGCGACAAGTATGCTGATGGATCGATAAAGCGTTTCAAAGCTTGTTCAGATATTCTTGGTTTCACGAAACAGTATGGCCTTCAGCCTTTTTGTAAAACGTATATTCGTTCGCTTACTTTTATACCTAGCAACGTGTATGCAAGTTAGTAAAAACCTTAAGAACTTAAACAAACTTCAATATGTTGAAATTACAAATTTGCATCGAATTAATTTTAAGGTATGAAAATCTGACACATTCGTGTGTGTTCGTCGTAATAATACCAATTTGTTTGTTGCTTTCTATGTGGATAATGTGTAAAGTAGGTCGCCATGTAATGTATGCTAGATCAAACGTGAGGTATGACATCTATTTAGTCTATGGGCAGGCAATAATGTGACGGCCTTCTTTAGTAGCCTTAACTTTTGCGCTTTAGCATGGCTTTCTATACAAGCCTTACTCTTCTGAAAAAACGAAAAATTAAGATCACTTAAAACTTATTTTTATTTAGCCAGAGTGATCCTGTCGTTAAACTCACAACTAACAAAGCTAATACAACCTATTACAAAACTTAGTTGTGAATTTTACAGAAATAATATTATCCATTTTATGTGCATTTACTTAATGACTAATTAAATAACTATCGGTATTGAACATGCTTACTTATAATAATACGGTCACAAAGTTATGCAACAACATCTGTTCTTGCTTATCGGATAGCGAGCAGAAACAAGATCAATAATTTCCTTCGAGTTCTCTGCTTTGGCTAACATTTTAATTTTTAACAAGTTTCAAAACGGTTTATTCAGCCCTGCTCCATTTGGTTATCCGATAAGACAGTAATGATTCTACCGCATTTATATTCTTATTAAATTAATATAAAGAAATTAAAATAAAATAAGTTTTATAGTCCTTTTTTTTTACAATAGTTGTTTGATACAAAGGATTAAATGTAGACTTTCAATGCAGTGTAAGTTATGTGCTACTCTTTAGATATTTAGTAGTAAAAAGTATAATATTTTGGTGTATGAATTTTAGAGTATATAAAAATAATTTTAATTCTATATTAATCGGTGAAACGATAGATGCTTTAATAACAACCAATAATATAGATGTAATTGAGTCCGTGATTTCGTGTTTGAAGGATAGGCTTGAAATCAAAGCTTTCATAGCAAAAAACAAAAGTCAGTATTCGATTCTTTCAGCTCAAATCATAAACAAGAAAGCTTTAGCTCATTTAAATAAGGATGAATGTTAAACCGCTTCAGCAAAAGCTGATATTAACTAACTTTGGAAAATTTCGTTGAAGACGAAATTGAAATTGGTACACGGATGGATAGTAGCGATGTTGGTGGCATTTTTAGCAATTGTTACTGTAAAACCAAACAAGGCCAATCTAAATGCACTGTCGTGTACTCTAAAATACGTAAGAACTGACTGATCATCTCTAGAGTAACGTTATATTTGATTTTGTTTGGTACAGTGACGCAAAGTTATGCTAGAGATAATATGCCGACAAAGTCGACGGAAGAATAGGTTTTTATGTATAGGTTTTATATATGTTTATTTTTCAATGCTACTTTCAATGTTTTACAAACGCCTGGTCTGGCTAAAATAACAACTTTGATTTGTTGTTATAAAGTTTCGATTTTAAAAAAAGAATTTTCCTCTATCAGAGATGACTCGCCAATAGGTTTTGTATTTGCTTTATAAAACTCGCTGGTTTTGTGCCTACGACACACACTTCTCAGGGTGTAATAGTATTGGTTACCCTGCTTGATCAAGTTACTTTTAGCTAAGTTGAAAAGTAGTTGTGTACTTCTGGGTTTTTAGACCATTTAAGCATTTATGTAGTTCAAACATGAAAAATGTTCCTTTTTTCAATGTTGTTTTTAATGTTTTAAAACCTTATAGTGCTAAAGAAGCACATTTAATTGTTATAATAAAATCCTGATTTTGTAGAAGAATACAAATTATTACTCTGTCAAATATGATTCGCAAATAACTTTTTATTTGCTTTCATAAAGTTGCTAAATTTTATGCCTACCACGACACACTACTTAAGGTGTGGTATTATAAGTTACCCTGGTGCAGCAGACTTAATACCTAAGTCAAAAATTAAGTCATTCTGCAGTTTTCAGATTTCAAAACAACTTACATTTGTATAGGTAGCTCCTAACAAAATAAAATGTTTTTATTTCTCTCTCTCTATATCTCTTTATCTTTCCTATATATATATATATATGTATATATATGTCATATATATGTTATATATATGTAATGCATGCCATAATATGTATGTATGTATGTATGTATGTATAATTATATATGTAATAAAATGTATGTAATAGTTTTGACTTCAGTGTATGTGTAATATAACTTATCACTCTATATCTCTCCTATATATATATTTATATTATATATTTATATATATATATATCTATCTCATGTATATATATATATATATATATATATATATATATATATATATATATATATATATATATATATATATACATATATATATATATATATATATATATATATATATATATATAACACTATATATATATATATATATATATATATATATATATATATATATATATATATATATATATATATATATATATATATGAGGATAGAAGCCAGTCACGTAATCTAGAAACAATCTCGTGGACCGACTTCATAATGGTTCCACTAATCATTACCAGGCGCAGTCAGCGTATTCTCTACGGTATTCTTGAGTATGTGAGATTATGGGGGTGTATGCGTTTGTGAGATCGGGATTTAAGTGCAGGCCTATGATTACAGCAACAAAGAGGCAGTGGTAGTGTATAAAAGTGTCGAGATAAAGTGTAGACCACATGCACTTACGCTAAAAAAGATGGGTCTGGAAATTCCATCGTAGATATTATAAAACAGTATTAAAATCTACTATAGATTAATTCATTGATTCTATTGGAAATTTTGTTGTCCCAAGCTGATAAAGCTGAAAGGACATATCCAGTGCTGAGAGCAAAATGGATCTGATTCTAAATTGCCTGAAGGGCTCCTCATGTGACGGTTTACAGAGCTTTGTGTTTTAACAGTTTTAAAGACTCATTTTGTTTGAGCTATAGGCTCCTACTTCAAAAATAAATTAAAATTATATAAACATTGTTATATAAATTTTGTTTAATACATTTTAGGAACACGCAAATATTCAATTTATGATTTAGTAGTAAACGTTAATTTTAATTGAAATTTTTATATTAAATTCTAACAAAAATTGTTCCCATATTTTGGCAAAACTAAAATGGAGCATACGGCTTTTATGTTTAGAGCCCATAAATAATTTAAATATTCTTCAAATAGTGATGAGCTTTTATCGGCAAAAGATCCGAGGTTGAGGGTTAAAGGTAAATATTTGATTTGTTTTGTCTAAAGGTTAAAGTATAAGCTAAAAGGTCAAAATTATAAGCTAAAGGCATTTTACTCATTTGCATTTAAATTCTTAACAAAATAAGTTAGCTTTATAAATTAATGCTAATTACTGAATATTGAACAATATATCTTTATATATATATATATATATATATATATATATATATATATATATATATATATATAAATATATATATATATATACATATATATATATATATATATATATATATATATATATATATATATATATATATATATATATATATATATATATATATATATATATATATATATATATATATATATATAGTATATATACAGAGATGTACAAAATACAATGAAAAAATTTAAGTACAAAATATGAATACCTTTTCCTGTTTTGTTTTAAATACAAATATGAAATACTTTTTTCAAAATTATTTAAATCAAATACAAAATAGGTATTTTGAAATACTTACTTAAATACCTTTCAGAAATACCTTTTTTTAAATATTGTTTGAAAATAGGAAATTCCATTTGGCTGAAGGCTGACAAAAAGTTTATTCGTTTTGGAAGTAAAATGTTGGTGACATTAATGCAGTTACTTATTATATTAATCAAGGCTGTGGGTTTGAAACAAAGACAATTAAATATGACATTGAAATGTGAAAAAAGGTGAACATTTGATTTTCTCTAAACGTTTTTTTTTTTTTCCAAATCGTTAAAATTTTAAAACAAAAGTTTTTTAATTAAAAATTTTTGGATTATGAAGGCGACAAAACTACAATTTTTCAAAGAGAATATCTGTCATTTTCCTTCTATGAGGCCTCATTATCATGCCGCCAAGGAAAATAAGCGTTCTACTGGTGCAGAGCTTGGTAAACATGTATTGAATTTTACGAATAATTTTTAGTATTGGCGTATTAATTAAGTGAACTTAAATCGCAATCTTCGTCTTTAAATATTGCAGCGTTTCTAAATCAATTGTGTTGTTAGCTGTATCACTTGCTAGGAAGAATCGGAGTCCTCTACGAACATGTAGTAAGACTCAGTCTTTTCTTTTATTTTTTCACACTGATTAGGTTTTTCAGTTCTTCAGTTTTTTATTTATACTCTGCAAGAAATAATTCTATCACAATTTCCTTACATCCTTCTTTCCGTACCCGTTTAAGTTTAAAAGGGATTGACACCGATGCCAACACGCTATCGTTAGTCTTAAATTGCCCGAATGCAAAACTTTTCGAATCTTTTAATAAACTCTTTTCAGAACAGTAATAAGATCACCAAAAACGCTGGTTTTCCCATTTCTAATGACTCTAGCATTTTTTTAATTCTGCATCAATTCAGGTAGCAAGAATCCGTAAAAAGTGTTCTTATCTCCCTCTAAACTTCTTTATGCCTTCAGCTATGGGTCTGCAGCAATTGCTGTATTCAATGAGGAACAGTAATTCCAACTCTTTAAAAACTACAAATACAATTTTCTTAAAGCTTGTTTAAACTTTTTGAACCGCCAAAATATCCATAATACTATTATAAAACGAGTTCCATCAAGCAAAGGAGCCTTGGAGATTTTCGTTGTTTCCAGATACGTCTCTGCATGCTTTAGGTGACCTTGCGAATAAATTCCAAGATAACTTCTTTTAGATGATGACCAAACATCACAGCAGTAGTGCACTCTGAAATTCACATTTATTAACATTTCAAATCGTCCTTACATTCGTTAAATTTATCAGCAATTATTTTGTTACATGTATGTCGGCACATTATTTTAGGGACATTCGATAATTGCTGCTCTCCTTCAAGTAGAGCTCTAAACGAAGATCTTTCCAAAACAGATAGGACATTAGGTCAACTTAAAAAGTCACAATTAACTTGTCTAATAAAGTCAATTTTTCTTTTTTTGCCTAATGGTTATCAACATCTGTTACACATTTTCTCTTTTATAATTTTTGAATTTAGTTTTTTCATATTTTTTCAGCATATTTATCTTTTTAAATTTGGAGTAAATTGAAAGAGAAGGTGCCACACTTAAGCTGCAGCTTTAACGTAAGTTAATAATCGTCGCAGTTTCCAGCAAATTGATCGTAAATCATGTTTGAAAGAGTTATTGTAAAAATAAAAGGGTAAGCATCTGTTCTTACAGAAAATGTCAGAATTGAAACATTTTATGCTTACTTTTTCTTTCGTTAAAATGACATATGATATTTTATCCGAAATTGACTCGTTAACATTTTTCGATGAACTTACTCTTTCACAGTAAAACACGATTTTAACTCAAGAATTGATGGACATAGTCACTGCGTTAATGTTTTTCACTTCATC